>JAJIYU010020179.1:0-10519 GCA_030144865.1 Tinospora cordifolia | reverse complement strand
TTTTTTTTTTTCAGCCGAATTTCATGTTTTATTTTCAGATTTTTGCCAAATCTTAATCCCAAGTGACTTTCTAATCCTGTTTTCATAAAAAATTGCATGTATCCTTGTATTTTTGGCTATGATATCCCATGTTATACATTATATTCTTATATTTTCTCCCAAAAATCTATTAAATTGATTTTATTCCTTATTTGGGTAAACTAGGACTTACCAAATTTTTCATCTGTCAATTCCGTATAATTTTCTAAATAAAAATTCAAATTTCATATGAATTTTTCGAGATGTTACAGTGTGGGTGTACACAATCAAGTGGGGGTGTATATGGAATCATATCTCATGGTTTCTAGACCATATAAATTATCTATTAATGTGGGTGTATTGAATCATTTGCATGAAACTTGGGATCATTTTGCAAGGATTCAAATAATTGACACATCCCATGGAGTTTTGGGTACGGTAGGGTGCTTATGATCATGGTGTTCCACCCATGTAACTTGCACATGTTAGGGGTGGCCATGACTTCATGGGTTCACTAAAATCAAATAAAAATTAATATCTCTTTGTTTACATGGGATTGTGATTTATATCCTATAGTTTTGGAATCACATGAACCTAATGCACATTTTAAGGTATGGTTTGACCCTAGGTGATTTTCTTTTAAAAATTTCCTTATTTAAGACCCACTAAGGTTACTAGGCGAATGAAAATCTAAATCTTGGTCAATTGTTCTAATTTTTGGATGTCATTCCATTTCATTTCGGGTCATTTCTACCCCTCGAAGTACCCTAAATGACAATTCTTTCTAATTTGGACCCCCTGAAGGACGTTTGGCAAATAAAAATCTTAACCTCGACCAATAGTTCTAACTTTTTGATATAGCATCCCCGTAGTTGGTTCATGTCACCTTACTTCATTTCAAGTTGTTTTGAGTCCTTAAGGGGCACTAAATGAGAGCTTTGGAACCTGCCAGATTTAGCCCTGAAATGAGTCCGGTTTCATTTTGCACCCAAATTTTACTAAATGAATGATAAATTTTATTTAATTAAGTACCAAAAATTTAGGGTATTACAGAACAAAAAGATAGCAAGCATGATTAGTATTGAATCCACAAATATAACAGGCAATAAGAAGAACAATGTGACAACATTGAAATTAGTTAGCAAGTTTAGAAGTTTGAGGTTAGTAGCAAAACAAAAATAGAAATACATCTCTAGAAAATAAAACATAAATGTCAAGCATCATCCCTAAAGAACCCTACCTTCGAGAAGTGATCAAAATCAGCTGCTCGGCTAGCAGGGTCATCATTTCCATCATCATCGTTGTCATCATCATTAGCATGAGGTGTTGGAGCTCCACAGCAGCTATCCATGTAGGGGGCCATGCATGGTGGGGGAGGTATCGTCTGAGCTAGCTCTGGATGGGCCACAGAGAAGAACCTGGAGAAGTTTGTTATCCTATGGAGAATTGCATGAAGCTCCAAAGTGGGGGTACTAGGAGTTTGGGCTATAGTAGGTTTAGATGGTGCAGATGTAGAAGGTGTAGCTGCTGCCCTCATCCTCTTCACCGGTGTGGGGGTCAACATCCATGGTCCTTCATCCCAAAAATGGGGCTTTCCTTTGGGCCATAAAACACTTGCCTTCCTATAGTGCTGTGATGATTTTAGGATGTGGAAGCCTGACATTCCTCTTGTCAATGCTCATTTTGATGGAGCTGGAGATGACTGAACCAATGTTAATGGAGAGGCCCTTAATGATGTAGTATACTAGGATGATTCTCTCCATAGACACCCTGTAAATAGCCAAGGCAGTTATGAGGTTAGCACAGACAAAATAGAGCCATACCTTGGCTATTTTAGTGAATGAACTCTTAGCTAGACTGACTGGCTGGCTATTGATGCGCTGCCATGATGCACCCTCTACACAAAATGTTGACAGGACATCATTTGGATTGAACTTCTCGAGTTGGTACTCGGGGAAGTCATTAGGCGTTGCATTCAATAGGCCATATAGAACATTGATTGACTCGACATCAAATGGGACCCATGTGCCTTAGACCCAAACCTTTGTGCCCTCACACTTGTAAGCGTTGGGATAGAACTCATGTACAATGGATATGGTAGGTGTTGCAAGTGCTTGGATCAACTGTTCCCAGTGTCTCACAACCACTGTAGTGTTTATGCCCAACCAGCACTCCTCATCTTCTAGCATAATGCCCCTCTCAGGGATAACATGGCTAAAATCCCTAATATGCTTGTACTTCGCCTTAACCTCCACTAATTTAAACCTGAGTTGATCCTTAGGGGTTGTTGGCTGTGGTGCACACTTTGGCTTCGAAGTCACATTCTTTGTTCTAAGGGCTTTACAATCAAGTTTAGTGTACAAAATATAATAATCATGTGAGCATAGAGTTTGGGCAATAACTATAGTATATTTTGGATAATTTGTAACACCCCAACCCCCTAGAAATAGGTTTGAGCTCAACCACAAGGCGGGTTGGGTCCTATGTTATATTTACAAGTACACAACTTGCATCTCAATTCCTTTGTTCTAACACTTTTTGAAATTCCTCATGAATACACTTCATTGTGCTTAATATTCAATTCAACAAGTGTAATACAAGTAGAAAAAGAAATACTTCAAACTCTTTATTTATTCAAATAAAATAAAGAAACTTACATTCTTAAATTAAATCATAAACTTGAGTACATAACTCTTTAATTAAAAATAAAAATTTAGCAGAAGTCTATTAAAACAAAACTTGACAACAAGCCCTTACATTGAATAAAAGAAAATAGAAGCTTTCTAAACATAGCTACTATCAAATTTTCATTGCCATCATATTCAATTTTCTGAAAATGTTAAAAAGCGAGGGGTGAGCACATAGCCTAGTGGATCATCCATCAAACAACTAGCTTATCATTTCAAAATCTCTAACACATCCAAATTCACACACTTTCAAACATTAAGTGATTCATTCAAGCATTAAGTGACTCATATAAGCAAAGAGGGAAGTGTCAACTCTTTGCTTTGGGATGAGAATAATAAGAGCATGAGGGGGTTTCTATAGATGTTCAAGAGCACTAGGAGGATGTCTTGGTCAGTCTTGGGCAGCTCACAAAGTTTGGGCAAATTTTCAAACAAGAGGGGACGGTTTGTATAAAGAGGCCAAGTGTACTCATGGTTGGCAAGTGTACTCATGGTTGCATAAAAATACAATCTTGTTTCCTAACTATGTGTGAACACAAAAGAAGTTTAAATCATATTCTAATTCAAATGAGACGTCCCATATGTGCTCATGGCAACTTTCCTTTTTAGTTTCGTTGCTTGTTCATTACACAAACACACAAGGAATACTTTTCCATTCTCTTATTTCTTGAACATCAAGCATGAGTGTACACTATTAGATTTGAGGGGACACCATATAATAGTCAAAGACACTCATCTTGGTTCTAGGAAACTATCTAAATAGGGTTGCTCACATGTGTGCGCACACACATGTGCATGGTTGGGCCCAATTTTGGCTTAAGTGGGTGTGGGTCTACACAATCAAGTGGGGGTGTATATGGAATCACGTCTCATGGTTTCTAGACCATATAAAATGTCTACTAATGTGGGTGTACTGAATTATTTGCATGAGACATGAGATCATTTTAGAAGGATTCTGATAAAGGAAACATCCCAAGGAACTTTGGGTAGGGTGAGGTTACACATGATCATGGTGTTCTACCCATGTGACTTGCATATGCTTAGGATGGCCATGACTTCATGGGTTCACAAAAATTTGACAAAAATTAATATCTCATTATTCACAAAGAATTATGGTCTTTATACTATAGTTTTGGAATCACATGAAAAATTAAAGAATTTCAATATATGGTTTGACAAAATTAGTTTTCATTTACTTTCCTTATTTAGAACCCACTGAAGGTACTATGAAATGAAAATCTAAATCTTGGCCAATTGTCCTGATTTTTGGATGTGTTATTTATTTTGTTAGTTCATGTCATCTGATTTCATTTCGGGTCATTTCAATTCTCTAAAGTACCCTAAATGCAATTCTTTCTAATTTGGAGCCCCTGAAGGGCGTTTGGTAAATGAAAACCCTAATCTTGACCAATTGTTCTAATTTTTGGATATGTTGTCCAAATAGTTGGTTCATGTCACCTTATTTCATTTCAGGTTGTTTTGGGTCCCTAAGAGTTATCAAATGAGACTTTTGAAAACCTACCAAATTTAGCCCCAAAATGAGCCCAGTTTCATTTTGCACCCAATTTCACTGAATTGATCTTGAATTTCATTAATTTAAATATAGAGTTTTCAGGGTATTATAACCTACCCTCCTAAGAAAAACTTCGTCCTTAAAATTTGTACATAACTAAGGATTTCTAGTGAATAGGTGTGGATACTTTGTCTTCGTCTTGCTTTCGAGTTCCTAGATAGCTTCTTCCACCCCGTGATGTTTCCACAGTACCTTTACTAATAGGATATCCTTCGTTCATAGACTATGTACTTTATAGTCGATGATTCTGACTGTTGTTTCCTCGTAAGTAGCATCATCTTGAATATTCACTTCCTCCCAGTTGATGATGTGAGAGGGGTCAAGTTTGTACTTTCTCAACATGGATACGTAAAATACGTTATGAGTTGAATGACAAAGTCATTCGGTTTGGTAGGTCCAACTCATAAGCACATTTCTCGATTCTTCTAAGTATTTCAAAGGGCCCTTAAGGATAATTCTCTTTGAATCCAAACCTCTTGATGCCCTTCTGAGGACTAATTCTAAAAAATATCTTGTCTCCAACTTGAAACTCTAGTGGTTTTCTCCTCTTGGTAGTATAGTTCTTCTGATGAATCTATGCTGTAGTTAGCCTCTTCTGTATTAATTTGACTTGGTTATTCATTTCTTCCACCAAATCTGGTCCAGTTAACACATGATCCTCGAGTTCAACCCAATAGGTAGGTGATCTGCAGGGTTTTCCATAAAAAGCCTCGAATGGAGCCATCTTAATACTTGCCTGATAACTATTGTTATAAGCAAACTCTGCCAAGTGTAAGTACTTGCTCTAATTCCCCTTGAAGTCTAAGACACAAGACCTCAACATATCCTTTAAAATTTGGATAACTCTCTTAGACTGACCATTCGTCTGAGGGTGAAATGATGTACTCATGGTGAGCTTAGTACCTATCTCCTTCTGTAGACTCTGCCAAAACTATGAAATGAAGGGAGAGTCTCTATTAAACACAATTGTCTTGGGCATACCATGCAACTTTACTATCTCTTTCACGTATAGTTCTCCCAGCTTATGATTTGGTTTGTGGATATGATTGGTAGGAAATGAACCACTTTGGTGAAACAATCCACAATCATCCAAATAGTATCTTCTCCTTTCTGATTCTTGGGCAAGCTACTAAAAAAATCCACGACAATGTTATCCCACTTCCATTCAGGGATAGGGACTTGTAAAATTCCAGAGGGTTTTTGATGTTCTGCTATTATTGGTTGATAGGTTAAATATTTAAGGACATGCTTAGCCACGTCTTTCTTCATCCCTCTCCACCAGTAAGCCTTTCTAAGCTTCTGGTACATCTTTATCTCTAGCTGAATGCATCGTCTACTTAGTCTAATGAGCCTAATTCAGTATAGTCTGCTTACTCTGTTCATTCGGAGGTACACAGAACCTTTCCCTGAGCCTTAGGATATTCTTGGCATTTAACTTGAAGTCAGCATGCTTGCCTTATATAATTCCTTCGATTAGACTAGTGAGCCATTTGTCTTGCCTTTGTTCATCCCTAATCTGGTGCAGAAGATCTGGTTAGCAAGACATAGCATAGAGGTAGGCTTGTTTTTCATTTAGAGTCACACCCAGCCTAAAGTCATCAATCAAGTGCTACATCTAGCCTTTCTCTTCCTCCAGTTTGTTGAACTTCCTACTCAAGGCATTAGCCACTACATTGACCTTCTCCGGATGGTAGTGTAGTTGGAAATCGTAGTCTCTCAAGAACTCCATCCATCTCCGTTGCCTAAGGTTCAGCTCCTTTTGGGTGTAGATGTACTTCAAGCTCTTGTGATCTAAAAACAAATCCAATTCCTCACCATAAAGGTAGTATCTCCAAATCTTCAGGGCAAATACAATGGCTGCTAACTCTAGGTCATGAGTATGGTAATTTTTCTCATGGACCTTCAATTGTCGCGAGGCATAAGCGACTACTTGTCTTCCTTGCATCAATACTATTCCTAGTCCACTCAATGATGCACCAATGTAAAGGGTAAAGATAACACCATGGGTTGGAGTGACTAGGATAGGGGCTGTAGTCAATTTCTTCTTTAGCTCTTGGAATGATTGTTCGCACTTCTCATCCCAATTGAACTTAATTCCCTTCCTGGTTAGCTTGGTCATAGATTCTGCTAGTTTAGAGAAATCTTGGATAAACCTTTTATAGTATCTAGCCAGGCTTAAGAAACTCCTGATTTTCATAACTATTTTTGGCTGCTTGCAATTCATGACAGCTTCCACCTTATTTGAATCTATAGAGATGCCTTCCGCTGTTACAACATGGCTATGGAACTTGATTGTCTTCATCCAGAATTCACACTTGCTGAACTTGGCATATAGCTGGTGTCTTCTGAGGATTTTCAACACTATCCACAAGTGTTCCAAGTGTTCAACTTCTATCTTTGAGTAAATCAAGATGTCGTCCATGAATACCACCACAAAGTGGTCAAGATATTGTATAAACACTCGGTTCATTAAATCCATGATGTTGTTAGGGCGTTGGTTAAACCAAAGGGCATCACAGTGAACTCAAAGTGCTTGTATCTCATTCTAAAGGTTGTTTTGTATATGTCGGACTCCCAAATTCTCAACTGATGATAACCCAACCTAAGATCAATCTTTGAGAAATGACTGGTTCTATTCAATTGATCAAATAGGTCATCAATCCTTAGTAGGGGGTATTATATTTTACTGTAGCTTGGTTTAGCTTCTGATAGTCGACACATAGTTTTATGGAACCATCTTTCTTCTTTACAAAGAGTACAGGAGCTCTCCAAGGTGACTCACTCGGCCTGACCTTTCTCTCGGAACTCGTCGAGTTGAGACTTTAACTCAATCAGTTCTACTGGTGCCATTCTATAAGGAGGTATGGCTATAGGGTTGGTTCCAGGGTGGAGTTCAATTTTGAACTCTAACTCTCTAACAGGTGGTAGTCCGGTAAGTCGTTTGGGAACACATCCTCATATTCACTAACCACTGCTAGGTCTTGAATTCTCTTTAGTTCAATAGGTTTTTCCTCAGAGAGTTCCTCGAACTCATTCTTCTGCCTTGAGCAGTTCAACATGGCTATGGTTGGACTTATCAGTAATCTCCACATGTCCCCATTGATTCTATAGGTTTCCCTAGAAGGTAGGGTTATGATCACTCTTCTCTTAAGAGAATCTAGCTGGGCTTGATACTGGTCTAACCAATCCATCCCCAAGATTACATCATAGCCATAAAAGGTAAAGTACATAGATCAATTATTAAGAGTTTATCCCGGAACCTTAGGTCACAACTACACATTCCTTTTGAAGTCACAGTGGTCCCTATTAGTGTAAATACATTCAAAGTTACAGGTAGTGTTTTCGTCACAAGTCGTAACCTATTAGCTAGCTCTTTAGAAATAAAAGATTTAGAGGCACCTGAGTTAAACAAAAATTTCACAACAATAGTAAATAACAAAAATGTACCTTCCACTACAAGGACCTAGTCTTCCTGAGCCTCAATAGTGAATATTCTGGCCTAGTTTTGCCCATGGCCCTGACTATGCCCCTGGTTGGCATTCGACTGCTGTTGCCTCCCTTGAGGAAGACCGTTTTTACCTCCTCCCTACTATGGTTGTTGCTGAGGAGCTCGAGCCTGTGCATTAGGACAATTTCTAGCCAGATGACCCTTCTGGTTGCACAAAAAACAAAGCCCTTGCTTCCTTGCTTATTTCCTTGACTCGTTCTTGGCCTGCCCCTGTTTCTGTGTATGTAGTGTTTTCCCACCATTCTTTCTTTTCTTTTGAGCCCCTTGATCATTTTCATTCTCGGGCCTCTTATTCTTCACCTTCAACCTTTGTTTTAGGTTGAGTTCTTGTTTTAGTGTTAGGGCCTTTTCTAGGACATCTTTGTAGGTCTTTAAGCCCAAAGTCTTCACTATCTTTTGGATCTCCATCTTGAAACTCTATGCGAATCGATTGGCCTTCTTTTTCTCCGCCTTGATCAGATCTGGTGAGAATTTGGCCAGTTCGGTGAACTTCCTTTCATATTCAGCTACAGTCATATCCCTCTGATTCAATCGAACAAAGTCCTCTTGTAGCTTGCTCAAGGTCATTTCTGAAAAGAAATTTTCATATAAGATCTCTGTGAAGTTCTCCCAACTCATAGCCTCAACATTCTTATTAGAGGCCATCCTCATCATACGCCAACTAGGCTGGCCAGCCCACGCACCAAGAGGGGGGTCCAGCCCCCTCTTCTCCTTTTTTGTGCATTTTTTGGGGTTTTTTGGTGCGATTTTTGACCGAATTTTGGGATTTTCAGCAAATATTTTTTTGGCAAAACCATGGGAACCCATGGTATTTGATCCATGGTTTTGCCATCACTTCATGGCCTCCAATTTGGCCAATCTAGGCTGCCAACTGGGCATCCAGCATGTGATGCTAAGTACCACCTGGATGCCACATGTCATCCACACCCTTGCCAAGCAAGCATCCTCATGCAACAAAAAGGTATTCTTGAGCTCAAACACAGAATTTCCAAATTCTGTAACCAACTTTCCAAGCTTAGAACTTCTTCAATCTCTACCAAATCCTGCAAACTATAGCTTAATTTGAAGCTTGTACCACCACCTACAAGATCCTACAAGTGGTTTGCCGAGTCTTGGAGCTGTTTGAAGCAGAAAACATCAAGAAGAGGGCTGTCCACACTGCTTAAACCCAGGAAAACCAAAAAGTGTGTGCTAGAACCACTTTTGAAGCCTTGGACCTTGGCCATTTTCAGTCCCTTCTTGAAGGTAAATAGTTCATTCCCTTCATTTTCGTATATACTTTGATCTCCAAGAGTTAGAGAATGAAAAATAGGGTCTTATGCATGATTTTAGGACCCTTGAAGTTAGTTACTTACTCACTGTCGCAACTGTGTAACAGAAACAGTTGGAGCAACCTTGGGGAAGCTCATATCAGGACCAATCCAAACTCATCCCTCAGGTGAAATCCTTCACTTTACCTCTCATTAAGTGTATTCAAGGGTCCAAGTGGTAGAAATTGCATATTAAAACGTTTAAAATGTTTTGTGAGTCTCTGGTATTCACTATGCGACTTACTGTTGCAACAGTGCCGACAGAAAGAGGTTGAGACCAGAACAAGAACTATATTTAGAATACTTCAAGGCACCCTTTCAGGCTGGAACCAGAAACATTGTAGACTCCATAATAGAGGTTCTAGAGAGGTATAAAGACTTGACCTTGAACTCTTGTGGATGTGTCTTGTTAATACATGCAAATATGCTATGATTGTAGGGTGTTAGAGCAAATTTCCTTGTGTTCTTTAGAATATAGTAGAATATTGATGGAATGATGTGCATGTTTTTGATGTTGCATGCTACTGATTCGAAGTAGTTGTGATTAGTGAATATGTTATGACCTGTAAAGTGTAAGTGGACACAAGAAACAACCCATAGAATGGTGATTGAATGAGGGAAAAGAACACTAGAAGATTGTAGAATCCTTGAACCAAGAAATTTTCTGCAATCTGGCCGAAATTTCTTAGATAAAATTGACTGACCAAACCATGGTAGATTGGGCTGAAATTTGGTGGAGAGACCCTTATATATGTCTAGAAGTGGTCTACAAAATTTTAGGACATTCTGATATGTGTAGCTAGGTCAACTAAGGCAAATAGTCACTGTCTATCACAGGGGATATGAGATCTGTGCAGTTTCTGTTATCATCCTTAGAAACCTTAGTAAATGAGGTCCAAAAATTGTAATTTAAAATTTTAGAAAAACATTAGGAAGTCTAGAACAGTTTTGCAAAGTTTGGTTGAAATCTGATAAACGGATTGCCCGCAAAAAAATCAGAAAAATGGTTACACAAATAGGGTCATAGGCTAAGGTTTGTACCTAAGTAATTAGAATTGGGACTATTAACCCTTTTGGCCCAATTGACCCCATAAGAACCAGAATTGACCCTGTGTGACTCTGTTGACCAGCTAGGTCAGAAAATGATAAGTTGACTAGGATTGACCAAGATTGACCGAGGTCAATCAAGTGTACTTAGTAACTAAGGCAAGGTGAACGAACGTATATGAACTATTCTTGACTAGGTCAAGTAATTGATTAACCATTGATATAAAATTAGAGTGAGCTAAGTTCTATGTTAATGTTAAGAAGTTGCGTCGATTTCGCAGGACCCAGTGCTAGCGGGACGCGACCGGTCGCGAGAGGAGCACTGGTAGCGGAGCATCCCTGTGAGTAGTGTTTTCTAACTCATTTCTTAGAGCTT
>JAJIYU010020178.1:0-10506 GCA_030144865.1 Tinospora cordifolia | reverse complement strand
GCCAAAATGAGACTTGTAATATATATTCAAAAGATTTCAAAATTAGTTTTCTCACTTTTTCTTAATGAACAAAAGTTGTTTTCATAAAAGGGATTGTATTCATGTTTGTCAATAAGCAAACCAAACGTAGCCTAAATTTTGATAAAAATGCAAATGTGAAAGTGGTGAAAGAAAGACAAGTTATATCATACTTATTTGGAGGTGAGGTATGTACACACAGAAAAAGAATTGGATATGAATAATTTCAAATTAAAAAAAAAAAAGAAAGAAATGAAGAAGAAAAAGAAAAAGGAGACTCTGTTCTGTTCCAAAACAAACATGCTACACATTTTTTCTGCCCACATCTTCCTCCCATGATGAATAATATTAAGATATGAAAATAAGAAACCAAACAAAAAAACAAAAAATGCTTGATCAAAAAAAAAAAAAAAAATTAAATCGAGTTGGCTTCTCTAGAGCCAGCAGAAGTTTTTCGATGACGCCTAGAACCTGATCTCCTTTCTCTTCCACGCTTTGTAGGAATTCTCCTGACCACAACCTTGGCAGCCTTATCAGTGATGATGGTCTCTGCAGATGATTTCACTGGTGGTAATTCATCGAGCAAAGTTGAAGGATGAAGATCACCGGGTGCAATTGGAGGAGCCATGTGCTCTAACAAATCTCTATGGTATGCCTGCATATTTCCCAACATAAAAGTACCAAAACAGATCAAAATTTACAAAATCAGATGGTCAAAGAGATCAAAGATGTTTGTGTTGGAAGGGTGTGTGCGTGTGATTCAATGAAGAACAGAACTAAGTATATTTATTTGATTATATATTGATGTTGGTTTAAAAAAGCTATGAACAAATTCCCGTCAAGGGAACACCAATGGGCCGTTTGGTTGAAGGTAATCTTAGGCATAAGAATGGAAATTATGAAGATTTTCATGTAGAAATTACATTAAAATCTTTATGGTTCTTCTTCTTATGTCTAAGATTACTTCATAACAAACAGCCCCTAAAGGGTAGGATGAGACGACCATATCATCCAAAAGAATTTGGGACATGAAATGTCTGGTAGGGTCATTATTTTAATTCATCTCCACTGGGTAATCTTTTGACATTGGTCAAAATTTTAGGAACAAAAAGATATTCCAAAAAGTATATATAAAAAGAAACAGATAGTAGTTGAAAATTAAGAAAAAGAAAAGGGTATATCATAGAAGTACCTGAACTACAAAGTTGCGTCTTTCACAGTCCATGAACATGTTGATGCCCCAATTTACTTTAGCCCTTATTTTGTCTCTCACGATGGCAAAGCTAATCTGATCCCTGGATGTAAAGCGATCAACTTCATTGAACCAAAGACAAGTAAAGAGATTTGTTATGGGAATGTGTTCCCTTATGATAACACATCCTTCCGGAACATCTGCAAGATGATCCAGCCAAAGAACAAAGCTCAATTTGAGGTTAAGGAGCCAAAAAAACAGAGAAGAAGAAGATGAAAGTTTTGGTGAATCATGCACTCACCACTGGTGATTGGAAGCTTAACCTCAGAATATGGAGTTAAACCTTCATTCTTATAGAACTCAACCTGGAAATCAATAGAGGCATTCTCATATTTCCCAGCTGCTTTATTAGCCTCTGCCTCTTGAAAGACGTCAAAGCGTCTATAATGTCGAGAGATTGCAAAGGTGGCACCATTTCGCCATAAGAATCTGAGAATTGATGGGCAGGTAAAGTATCAAAGATCAAGTTGCTCAAAACAAGAGAATGGCAGCCATCATGAAGCTATTTTTGTGGACATGCTGCTAATATAATCCAGAGTGACCTTTAAAATTTGTTGAATCATGTTACCAACTGCTTCACACAGTTAGATACGTGATACATGATTAGAAAAAAAAAATGCATAACAAGACTGATCAAGTAAGGTAGCTTATTTACAAACAGCCACGCCAAAAATATATCTTTTGATCAACGAAAAACAATATTACTACTTTTACTATCCTACTCCTACCCATGTTATATACACAATCCTTAAGACCCAAAAACAAATTCTAATGTACTAACAATTGCACAATAAACAGTCCATGTTCTAATCTAGTAAGTTGCTTACTTCTTGGGTTTTTCTCTTCATGCATTTTAGTAGCAACTTGCTACACTTCTGGTTCAGGTCCGACATTGACTGTCATGCTTCAGCCAAGTATATGCCGAGATATGTGGAAACAAGGTGTACAGCCCAATTATGAATAGATATACCATAACAAAAGCTTGAAAGAATATCCATTTTCTGAGAAAGAATGCAAATTGAATGTCTTTACATAAAAGAATGCAAATTGAATGTCTTTACATAAATATCCTATTTGTAGGTACCTACTTAATTATTTAGACTTCTATTTGTAAGTAGGGAATATCACCAGTTTAATATGTAAACATGAGAACTAACAGAAAAGTAGTCCAGGAAGCTACAAGTGCGGGAATACATGATGAACAATTTTCCAGCTTTGATTAGTTCACACAATGTAAAATTATATATATATATATATATATATATATATATATATGTATGTATGTATGTATAAAGCATCCTCACAGACGCCATTGGATTAATTCATATATAGTACAATAAATAACTAACAAATGAAAGAATGGTTTCACAAGTTTCTTAGCCAACAAAATCCCAACTCATTGACCAAGAAGAAAAAGTCAAAACAAACCAAACTCCCTAAAATCCACCCTTGGAATGAGAAATCTGATGGAAATTATAAATAATTTCATGAATAAATATTTCTCAGAAGTAAGATCCAAAAAGCAATGCCAGAATCTCCAAAATATATAGGAATCAGTTCTTGGATCTTTTGTAAGGCAAATACCAATAGTTTTTCCCTGTAGACTTGTGCATAAAAAAAACATACAAGTGCAAAACAGATGAAAAATGTAACAGAAAGAGATAAAACGGAAACATATTTTCAGTGACCAGTCAAAGACATTCCTCGATCTTTGAGTTGAAACATAAACTGAAAGTGTACCTCTCGAGAATTTTATATGGATCTACCACAAGCTCAAGTTTCCCATCAATCCAAATAGAATACCGAGCATTCGGAAAAATCCTGTGAAGCAGAAGCTTTGGAACCTGCAAAAAAGTAGTTCTGATTCAAAAACCATCTACACTATTCCATTTCACACCATTAACAACACATCATAATAGAATGTCAAATGATGTTAGTCATTCAAATTTTTTTTTTTTTTTTTGGGCATCATAAAAAATAGCACATTTCTTTACGTAGGTCACCCATCACGTGTACCAAATTAAGAGCAACATCCCCATAGCATATGTCATCACATTTTGCCTAACACCAGCTCAACAATTTATAACATTGTTTGCCTTTTTAGCTGACGTATATTGAGTGTTTGAGAGAATTCCAATCTTCTATATAACTTGGAACAAATATTGGGAATTCTTAAATGTATCGCCAGGTTGAATGGAAGCACATGGAAGATGAGGATTTATACAAGCTTCAGCTAGAAGCCAATGCAAAAGGCACAGTGCAATTAGCCAATAAATAAATAGACCATTTTATTTTTCATTTGATAGTTCAATAAACCATCTTTGTTTTATTAGTCCCCTCATCTTATTTGTGCAATATATCCACCTCATCATGCTCAACTACTCCATCTTCACAGTTGCATCAGTACCCACAATCATATGGACACCACATTTTCTACAAATTATTCACAATACCGAACCTATGAACGGAATAAGTTGCAAACTTTACCAAAGACTTCCTTTAAATACAGCCAATTATTATATTCTCACTTTCACCTGTGCTTTATAGATCAAGTAATTAAATTTGCTAATCAAGATATGTGCTCATCAAACATAAAAAGAATAACTTGCCCGAAAAGAAAAAGTAAGAATGCATCAGGACCAGAATTCTGGGTCAGTGTCCCAAAAATTTAGCAAACAGTAAGAATATTGGATCTTGCATAATAATCAAAGATAAAAATTACTAAAGAAATCTTTAAAAAGCAAAATTACCTTTCCGTTGCGTCTTGCGTCAGTGTAAGGAAGGTTATGGACAAGTATGATTCTCCACAACCCAACCTTCATTTTTTCATCCAGGACACTAGAATTCCTCATGTATGCTTCAGTCTCTTCATCCACAAACATATAAAAACAAACATTTTTCTTTGCAGCTTCACTAATATTTTTTGGTTGTTGAATTATATCGTAGTTCCCTGTAAACATCTTGTGTTAGGAAAACAAAGCTAAGCTACAAGCTGAATCCCATTAAAAAAATGAGTTTTTTTGTTTTTTGGTTTTGGTTTTTTTTCTTTTTTTTTTTTGTTGGGGGGAGGGGCTAAGGAATACCAAATATGGCTGATGCAACAACTATTCCATGACATTGCTCCATTTCCAAAAGGTCAGCATCATCGATGTCAAATCCAGTTTGATGACCAGGTTTTGTTCCCCTAACAAACCTGAGAGCAAATACCACAATGTAAATGGTTATGACATTAAAAGCTTACTACCAAAGCGGTTGGAAAAGAATAATAGCATAATTTATTCACAAAATCTTTAACTTCCAAAAGGAATTAAAACAGTTAACGAGAATATTTGGGGAAAATGAGTCATACCCACAGTGAACATTCATTGACTCTTTTATATCAAAAGAATCATTCCTTTGCTTTAAAGAAGGATATCCACCAAAATCCGAACCTCCAAATGGCTGTGTTGTAACTGAATTTTCCTCATAAATATAAGTTAAATTTCTCAGCAAAGGGGATTCAGATGGGGCACTAGGCATGCTAGCAATTGCCTGCTCAACAGGAAGGTAGCATACAGGACAAGCTGAAATAGGAAACAAAGACCATAGTTTGCAATTGTGTATGCATCAGCCGGTATAATGATAATAAACAATGTTCATCAAAATTATTGTAATTGGAAAGTAAAGTTCTTCAAAACTTGGAAGTCATACTCACGGCGAGGGCCAGTTCGTTTCTTATCAGCTGGAGGTGGTGGCAAAGAAAATTTTTCACATGGATGCCCTGGACGAAGGGCACCTGAAATTACTGCTGGAGGAAAAGGCTGGGCATCATTTTCAACTTTAACAGGCAGCAAACTTGGTAAAGAAGAACTATTATCCTTGTTTCTATCATCATAAGCATGCTTCTCATCCACTTTCACAATAGCCACAGAAGATTCTGGATAATTTGAGAAGGTGCTCTCAACATGTATATTATCTTGAACGTGTAGTGTAGATCTATGGTGTGAATCAACAACAGCAACTTCTACCCGGTCATCTTCTGCAATCAAGGTCATGCCCCTTGAGTTGACTTAACTATCACTGAAATTAACAAGTTCTAAAACAGAACTAAACCAAAAAGTTGTTCTGAGAAATAACCAACACTACAATAGTTTCTGCAGTTCAACCAGAAATGAAGATAACCACAACCCAAAATCTATCAACCAAACTAAAAATGGTTAAGATCATGTGTTGCATTAATATGGCCAGTGATAGCAGAAAAAAGTGGAGTTGCCCATATGAAGAAATCTATTATAGAAATTATTAAAATCGTTTGATAATGAGATTTTTCCTGTCACCAAACAGATCTTATAAGCTCTGTTGATGATCAATTACTGACAAAATTAAGTAACTAGGCAGGCATCAATTCTACTTGACACCCGGAAAAGTTTGCATCGACACGGTACCATCTGAAAACAAAGGATTTAAGACTAAACAAACAAAACTGAGAATCAAAAACCCAAATATAAATTTTCAAAAAAAAAAAAAAGAAACAGAAAGGCATAATGAAGCAAGCAAGCACAAACAAACACCTTTAGAAACAGCGGATAGAACAGACATGAAAACTACAACAGAAACAGCGACCAACAGCAACATTCCAACCCTTCTTCTACAAGCGAACTTGCAAATCCTCAGTAAAAACCTCTCCTTTTCTCTCGAACTCGACAACAACATCTTCGATGGCTTCCGGGCAAATCCTGTCGTGGTGGTCGTTTGAATCGGCAAAACAAAACTATTGCTCTCCAGTTGTAGTTGTTGTTGTTGCTGTTGTAACAATGATCCATAACTCCCAGTTCGCTGACCCAATGACCCTCCAGTCATCGTCGTCCCTTCCAATTGTTAACAGTTTCGCCTCTCATTTCCCCTTTTCTTCTTCTTCTTCCTTTTTTCTTCTTCTACTCTTAACAAATCTTCTCATTCAATGAAATTTTTTTTTCTTCCCTCCCTGCAACTGAGATGAATTTATATTCAACCCGAGAATTGCAGAAAAAAATATGAGATTTTGAAGATGCCCAGTTGCAAATCAAGATGGAATTCCCCAGATCTGGATGTCAATTAAGGTTTTAAAAGCTGATCCACTCCTCAAATTCTTCCCCCCAAATTCCACCCAATCCCACAAAGCTTCAGATTTTGCCAATGCAAAAAACCAGAAAACAAAATAACAAAATAATTATAAACAATAATAATAATAAATACCCAATTATTATTATTATTATTAAACAAATTCAATTTATTTTTATTTTTGCACAATCTGTTCTTACAAACACCCGCCTGCAACCAATTCCCGTGTAAACCATTTCTCATATACTGCCACGTGGAGATTCCACCGGCCGGAGCATTTTAGTTCCAATCCCACTCTTTGTTCTTGTTGAGAAAGTCAAAAAAAAAACAAGCTCATAGGGAAAAATAAAATAAAATAAAATAAAAAATCAGTGATAATTGTAACTTTTTATTTTTATTTTTTTAAGTTTTTTTTTTGGAAAGAGTAAAGTGTCAATAATGTCTTTTCAGTTTTATTTTGTGCTATTTAAAAAAAAATTATAAACATTTCACTAAGGTTAATTTTAAATTCTCAACGTTCTTATTCAAAAAAAAGATTAGTCTAAATGCTTTGGCAATGATTAATTTATAGATATTATGAAATTATTTTTTCTTTAATCATTTGTATTTAATGGTAAAAAGTGTTTGTAAATTCTTGATGAGAAATGAACCGTGCTACATTTAATTAATTAATGAGATTAATTAATATTTAATTATATGATTGGTAAATGTGGAATAGATTTTTTTTATTTGTAAATATGTGAATTTATTATCAAATATAGGTTAATTATGTATTTTATTTGTAGGATATTTTTTTTCTTTTTTCTTTTTTATACGTAGATGCCAACGAGGAACCATCCACCTTGTATCAAATTGGATGGAAACAAGAATCCGGCAAAAGATACCTGTGATCACAGCTACCTGGCTAAGTAAGGATCATTAATCTTTTTTTTTTTTTAATATTAAAGTAGCACAAGAGTAATATATATATTATTTAATTTACAAGAGAATTAAGTTATTATAAAATGTGAATCTTACCACAAGAAACATTTTTTTTTCAATGTATAATAATTTTTTCATAAGTAAACAAGGGTGTGTTTGGTTGGCCAAAAAATAATATTTTTCTCAAGAAAATATCTATTTTCTTGAAAAAACTTTATTATCTCATGTTTGATAGTTAAAAATAGTGAGAAAAAAAGGTTTTCAAAAATGTTCTTAGTCGGCTTATTTTATCAGTAAAATAAACGAGAAAAATAAAATTTTCTAATGAGAGAAACTTTTGTACATTTATTTAATACTTTTATACAAAATTTTAATATATTCAATCAAACAATCATAAGGATTTTTCTCAATAACATTTTCTTGAAAATTTTTTTAAATAATATTTTTTTAAGATAAAATTTTTTTAGCTACTAAACACACCCTAAAAATAAAAATAAAATTTTTTTAATCGTAGTGTCAATGTCTTTTAACCATATCAGACGCTCATTAAAAAAGAATTAAATTCATAAATTTTTATGCATAAAAATAAAAAAAGATAAAGAGTAACTAAATAAAGTTTTATCTATAGACTATTTGTACCAAAGTCATTTATTATTAGAGCAACAGACCCTACTTTACCATAAATTCTCTGCATTTATTCTTATCTTGTTCACAAATGACCTCACACCTTAACTACCTTCAAACCCAAATATCCCACACCTTCCACAGACCCCTTGCAATACCCCCCTTCACTTGTTCAAATTGTCTCGACACGTTTGCATCACGCACATGCTCATTAGACGTTTCATTCTCTTTTCATGGGCCACTTAGGAGGCAGCGATGTCACATTATTCTATTTCTTCAATTATAATTCTATGAGACAAACACTTACACAAATTTCATGAAGTACATATGAAATTATTTGATAAAATAAATTAATATCATTAACTAAATTGAATAGTCATGAAGTACAATGGTCCTTAAACTTTATTATATTAAACTGAACTTTAACATAAAATAGAAGTTAGGGCTGACATGCTCAACTTAAACATTTTATGAATATAATTTAACTCTAACTACATAGTATCCATTCAAAATTTTCCTGAAAGGTTAAAAAAAGGAAGGTGAGCTTACGCACCTAATAGATCATTCTAAATATTAAACTTATTATTTCAAATTAAATAGAACATGCACAACAAACACTTTAAAAATTTATATGATTCAAGCAATTGTTTGTTATCACTTCATGTTAAACCAAAATAGTTACGCCTCAGTATTCTATATTAAGGGATAAGGTCAAATCCGAACTTTCAAATTTATCATCAATGAAGTAGGATTAAATCTGAAACCTCAATTCACACCCCGAAAATACTCGTTTGGAATACTCACAATGAAAATGTATCATCGTGTCGGTACATGGTTGATAATTTTTGTTTAATCTCTTATTAGTGATCAACAGTGGCATGATAAATTCAAAGTAACAATAATTAGCATGTCATAACATGGATAATATCATCACAATCATGCATCGTTAGCGTATAACCCTAAGCATGCATTTTTAGGCATGATATGTATAATTATGACATATTTCTAAGATAGGCAAATAATAATGCACATAATACTTGAATCAAAATAATAAGATAAAATTTATAAATTATTTTCACATATTATCGCTAATCCTTTTGATCTTTGTATTTCGAGCTTTCTTAAGCTTTCAACTTTCTTTTTTCACTCAACGACAAAACAAAAAAACTCTTTTTCTCTTGAGTTAGAAGAGAACTAAGGAGAAAACGAAGAAAATAAGAATGAGAAAACTTTCTTTTTCTTAAGAATGAATAAGAGAAAAATAAGATGTAATGGTTTGAAGAAAAGAGAATGATACTATTTATAAGCATCATTAACTAATCACCTCATTCCACTACCCATATATATATATATATGTGTGTGTGTGTGTGTGTGTTTTTATGCCACCACCTCATTCTACTACTCATTTTTTAATATATATTCCACTACCCCATTTCACTACTCATATTTTAATATATCTACACATTGCCAAGCCTATAAGTTTTGTTATGTAATTTTTTTTTGCTTTTCATATGAAATTATTATTTTACTTTTAAGAGGCAAAATTATCGTTCTACCCCTAGATAATTAATATATTTTTACAATTTAATGAACTCATTTATATATTCTTAGTATTGGAGAGTTTTTAATGATATTAACCCATGAACTCTATCATCTGTTTCTTCGCATTCTTTTTTTTTCTCTTTTCTTTTGTTTTTTTTTTTGAAGAAAAATACATCAGTTTTGCTAAATTAATAAAACCTGAAATATGATTTTGCAATTTGCACTCTCATAATTTTTTTTAGAGTTGCAAATTGTGAACCGATTTTTTAAATTGGGTTTGTAATTTGCAAACTCGTTGTATTTTTAAAAAATTCTAAAAGTTTTTTTATTTAAGTATTATTTCATTATTAGTGTTAAGCCAACGAAGGAGATGGAGTTGAAATTAATTTAATAATTTCATTTTTTATGTAAGTTATTATTTCATTATTAGACCTCAAAAATAAGTAAAACTTAATTTAATAATTACGTGAAAGCATTATAAAAATTAAAAAAAAAAAACTTCTTAACCAATATGGTTCTTTCTTAAGAACTTATGGCTCAAAAGTCAAGATAATGGAATATTTACAATTTACATCATAACACGAATGACCTTGTGATGCAAAAGAATACGGCTAAGTCCTAAAATCCAATTCAACTCCTATCAAGTGTCAATCTTGTGGGTAAGTTGTCTCTTCTATTGGTTGTATCAAGAATTTTTTGTAATTCTTAGCCATAATGAAAGAGATTGATTGGTCCATACTCACTAGTCAGTCCTTTGTGTAAAATCATCAAAGCAACACTTCATTATATTACATAACAGTAAGAATTACTTAGATCAACACTTGCACTAGCCATTTTCCAACTTCAGATCTCTTTGATTTTCTTTTAAAAAGGCAATTTAATCTCTCTCTCTGTCTTTTTTTTCACAATATATATCAATACTGAATTTTTTGTTATATATATATATATATTGGTTTTATTTAAATTTGTTATTATCGAATATAAAGTTATTTTGGTAAAATCTCTTTTAATCGGTTGTTAGTCCTTTGATGGAAATGACTAACTTTTCATAAATTAAAGGGTACATGTCC
>JAJIYU010020177.1:0-10518 GCA_030144865.1 Tinospora cordifolia | reverse complement strand
TAAATGCATATTATACTAAATATAAGTAAATACACTACATTTTCTATTATATTAATGCACATTATACATAAAATACGTATAATATAATTAATCTGCTATGCAACTAACACATGCGCTACATAAAAATTTTCAAATAAATTCAAAAGAGATGCCCCAAGTCCTTGCATATTCAATTTCCTGAAAAATGTTAAAGGAAAGGTAAGTACTAAGTTCAGTGGATCTTAAACAACCATTTTCATATTCAAATCACTAACATATCCATAATTCAAACACTTTCAAAAATTAGGCATTTCAAGCATCAAGATTGTGTAAAGTTGTAACTTAGACCAAAAAAGTTTTTCAACCCTTGATGTTCTCAACTAAGTGACTCCTTATAATGAAATATGACATTTCTTAGCCATTTTTATTGGACTTTGAACTTTGGGACTCTAACCCACCAACCAATCACTTAGGCATTGCAAACCTTATGAACTAATCATAAGAAGAGAACACTCATAGCAACCATGTGTCTACTATGATAATACGTGGTTTATATCACCATCTTCCATTTTAAATCCCACATTCATGAAATAAAAATAAAATTTCAGAATATAAGAACAAGTTGGAAATAAATTTCTGAATTAGAAAATTGCAAAATAATTCACTCACCATTCAATATCATGCACCAAACTTTAGAATAACTTCTAAACATGATACTAACATGAAATGAGCATCATAATTGCATGATCTTGAACATTTATCAAAACTTAAACATATCCAAATACTGAAAAATAGAAGTGAAAATGTGCATCATGATTTTTAGAAAAACACAATTAACATCACACAAGAATGACCATTCTAATGGCTCAAATATAAAAAGAGTGTTTAAGAAAAGCAACTTTCACCATAGATGAATGCCTTCCCCAAATTCTAGCAAAGGGTCCCTTCGCTTTAGCACTTTCAAATCTTAGCAAAACAATTCTCTACTATTCACTAAATGTTGGAACTAAAAGTCTCTCACATTTGCACGAAGAAAACGAAAAGAAAAAAAGAAGAAGAAGTTTGAGAGCACTATTGTGAGGAATCTCTCTTGTTCTTGGAATGAGGGATTTTGTGCAACTTAGGGGGTTTATATAAGTGCTCATGAGCATATGGGACGTCTTTGGGCAAGTCTTGGGCAGCTAGGGTAGCTCTCAATGTTTGAGCAAGTTTCCAAACATCTAGAATGTGAAAGAGGTAAGTGAGCTCATAAATCACCAATCTTGTCTATTTTCTCATGAGTCATGATTTGATTCTCTATTAAATTTCTTAATTAATATCAAAGAATATTTTCAAACTTAGAATAATGCTAATATCAGTTGGGACGTGATCTAGTGAGCATGGCAAGTTTCTAGTCTAGTTTGGCAAGTACATGTGAGCAAGTATGTAACACCCCAACCCCCAAGACTTTTAATTTGGATTTTATCACAAGTGGAGTAGGGTCGGTATTACTTTACAAGTACATAACTTGACTTTCTATTTCAATTATTTCATGCCTTAATTGTATTTAAGAGTAAATAACCTAAATTTAGAAATTTAATAAGGCAATACTACAAGAAATAAATGAAATTCATAAGCTCAATTAATTGAATAAAATTGAGTACATAATCCGATCTTGAAGAAAAACTATTATAGCGAAAAATTCAAAACTTGGGTAACATGCTCTTACATAAAAATTAAAAACTTTCTAAATAAAAAATTTTTAATTTAACTAATATTCATGGTCTTCATGTAATTCAATTACCTAAAAAATAGAAGGAAAGGATGAACACATAGCCCAGTGGATCTATTTCAAAACCACTAAATTACTAATTCAACATTAATAACACATTCAAATTCAAACACTTGTAAATCATTAGGCGTTTCAAACAACATTTTTGTTTATAGTTGTAAATTAGATTGAAAGAGTTTCAAAGTCGTTGATGTTCTTTATCAAAATACCTCCCTTGAGTGAAAAGATATTTTTTTGTCGAATTTCATTGGACTTAGGGCCTAACCCATACTCAAAGTATTTTAGGACATCACCCATGTGAACTAATCACATGTAAAGAATACCCACAGTGACCCTCATGTTCACTGTGATAGTACATGGTTCTTAATCTCAACATCTTTCATTAAATCTCATAATCATGCATCATAAATAAATCATGCTCAAGAAAAATAAATAAAAATAATTTCAACATATAAACATTGAAAACATGAAAGCAAACACTTAATATGCATCATGTTTTAAAATAAATCTAAACATGTATAATCTAACCATGACATGATTTCATGGTGTACATGCAAATATGATATATATTTAAAAATAAATAAATATAACATGTTATTCAAACATAATAAGCACACCAAACTGAAATTAAATATGCATGAACATAGTATTAAACTGAAGAAGTAGAATAGCAGTTTGAGGAATCACTTCCACCTTTGTTGAACAAATCAGGTGAAAAATATTCGATAGCACTTCTTTACTTCAACTTTAACTAATACAGAATTTTAGCAGTACTCTATTACTTCTACTCAAACTGTTGTTTAGAACAGCCCCAAAAAGAAAAAGAATGCCAAAAGGGAGGCAGAGGGCCCTTATATATAGAGTTTGGTAACTTTGGGTGGCAAGTTTAAAAGCAACTTTCCAATTTTCTTTTGTATATAAATTAGCAAGATCAAGTATTTAGAGTTCATTTTATTTTGTTATCATTATTATTTATATTATTTTTTCTTTTCATTCAGTGTGCCACTTTTTTTTATTTTTTCTGAAAGCAATCCATATATATATATATGTAATACCCTAAATCTTATGTACTCAATTAAATAAAATTTATCATTTATTCAGTGAAATTTGGGTGCAAACTGAAACCAAGCTCATTTCGGGGCTAAATCTGGCAGGTTTTCGAAACTCTCATTTAGTGCCCCTTAGGGACCCAAAACAACTTGAAATGAAGTAAGGTGACATGAACCAACTAAGGGGACAACATATCAAAAAATTAGAATAATTGGTCAAGGTTAAAGTTTTCATTTTCCAAACGTCTTCAGAGGGTCCAAATTAGAAATAATTGTTATTTAGGATACTTCAAGGTTTGAAATTATCCAAAATGAAATGGAATAATATGAACTAAAAAAATAAATTACATATCCAAAAATTTTAATAATTGGTCAAGATTTAGGTTTTCATTTGCCAAACACCCTTCAGGGGGTCCAAATTAGAAAAAATCATCATTTAGGATACTTCAGGGGATCGAAATAACCTGAAATGAAATGAAATGACATGAACTAACAAAATGAACGACATATCCAAAAATCAGAACAATTGGCCAAGATTTGGATTTTCATTTGCCTTGTGACCTCAGTGGGTCTTAAATAGAGAAAGTTTTTGAGGAAAAATCACATTGGGCCAAACCATACTTTAAAATGTGCATTAGGTTTATGTGATTCCAAAACTATAAGATATAAATCATATTTCCATGTAAATAAAGAGATATTAATTTTTATTTGATTTTGTGAACCCATGAAGTCATATGTAATAACCCAAAATTTTGTCAAATAATTAAAGATAAATAAGTTTAAGGAAATTAAATGAAATAAGTCAAGTGAAAATAATTTTGAAGATTTTAAGACATCTTTGGGTGCAAATTATGGGTTAGGAGATGAAAAATAATATAAAATATTTAGATGTAAAATAAAATAGGCAAATAAAACCTTAATTTGATATTTAAATGAAAATGTCAAGTTAAAAGAGTTGCTTAAGAAATAAAGAATAGAAAAAAATATATTAATAATAAAGTATATATATATATACACACACACACACACACATACATATATATATATAGGTTAATGTGTGTGTTAGCATAATAAATGTTAAGGAATATGTATATAGAAAAATTTATATAATTAAATAAAAATGTAGTATACATGTATTTATTTAAAATAAATAAAATTATATAAATATTAATTTATAATTACATAAATTATTATCTGAAAATAAAATATAAAATAAATAAAAATATATGAATATATGAAATAAAGAAATGAAGGTAAAAATAGGAAAATATGGAATAATATATCCAACAAATTCAAAAATAAAGAGTTAAAAAGGAGAAAATTAGCAAAATAGAAGGATATGTGCAATAAACCATATCTACACAAATTAGGAAGTGGAATTGAGTTCATAATTGGCAAAACTCGGATAATAGAAGCTTTAGAAGTTGATTTTGATAATAGAAACTGCATCCAATGGCCAGAATCGAGTAATCTTCACGATTTACGATCCAACGAATGCCCTGGAACACCGAATCACCAAAGATCGGACAGTCTGCAATCAACACGTTCAATCCAACGTTCAGGATCAAGGCACTCAAACGAGTACTGCGATCGAGGATCATCCGACAGACCGAGCGAGTTTCGTTAATCGATTTTGCGATCCGCCGTGCTGCGCTCGAGGAAATCAGACAATGCAAACACGATTCGTTGATCTTGAATGGTGAGGCACTCGAGAATGATCCAACGGCCAAGATCTCACCCACCTGATCCAACAGCTGATGATGCACGTGCCAAACCGAATTCGAGATCTTGTGCTACGCTGGACGACGATCCAAGAGTTCAGATCAATGCCGAGAATTGTAATCGCGATCCGAGATGCATGTGTGTGATTCGAAAAAGATTAGACGTTCCAGATCAAAGCCGAGAATCGTGATCGCGATCCGAGATGCACGTGCGTGATTCAAGGAAGATCTGACAATCTAGATCAAATGCTCCAAAAATACAAATAAAAAACCCGAATAAATCCAAGGTAAATGCTTTAAAAATCCAAAAATTGGTTTCTAAATTCCCAAAAATTTCCAAAAAAATTCACTTGCTAATCTCCTATACTTGGGGGCACGAAATTTTGAAGAATTGGCAAGTTTCCCACAAGATGACACCACAAACTTGTCATTCTCTACCCTTTTAAACTCTATATAAACACCCCCCACGCTCACAATTCATCTCATCCCAAGAAACAAGAGTTGCATTGTCATCTTGTTCTCTAAGCCCTCTTCTTGGCTCCCCTTTTCACCATTATTTTCTCTCTTGAGTGTGAGAAGTTCTTGGTTTGGAGATTCTTCTTGCGAGTTCTTAAGTATTTGAAAGCCTTGAAGTAACGGAACTCTGCCGGATTTCAGAGGTGTGCAGAAGAAACGTATTTAAGGTGGAAGTGACTTCTAACTTCTACTTCTTTATTTTAATTTGAATAAGTCTTGCATGTGTGATGATGTTTTGAAGATGATTGATTGAATATATATTTTAATGTGCATGCTTTATTTATTTGATATGCCATGAATATACATATTATGCATGTTTAGAAATTAAAAATATTGATGCATGTTATACATGAATTGTGCCATGAATAAATATTTAATGATTCATGTTTTGTATATGTTGCATCAATGGTTTAATCCGATATTGTGTGTTTTATCACTAAGAAAACATTAAATAATGATTCAATCCACGTACCGGCACGATGATGGACTGCATAGTGTCATCGTGTGTGTTCCACCCCTCGACCCAGCTTGCCGATTTACCATTGACGATTTTGAACTGGGTTTCCAAAAGTGATCCCACTTCATAGATATTGGGGTTTGAGTTTTCGTTTGTCATTCTCTCTCCCTACGATGTGGAACAGAGAGATTAAACTCTTTCGGTCCGAATGTCAACCATAAACAAGAAGTTTGTTTGAATCGCCTAATGTACAAAAATGTTTGATATGCTTGGTTTGTTTGAATTGAAATAATGATTTAGATGTTTAGAAAGATTCACTAAGCTATGTGCTCACCCCTTCCTTCTATTTTTTAGGTAATTAATTTACATGAAGACTATGAAAATTAGTTGGGTTCTTTTATTTTAAAAGTTTTTTTTTAATTTCTATGTAAGGGCATGTTGCCCAAGTTTTAAATCTTCTGCTGTAATAGTTTTTCTTCAAGATCAAATTATGTACTCAATTGTATTTAATTAATTGAGTTTATGAATTTTAGTTATTTCCTATACTATTGCCTTATTAAATTCTTAAATTTAACTTATGTTCTATTAAATACAATCAAGGCATGAAATAATTGAAATAGAAAGAAAGTCAAGTGTGTGCACTTGTAAAGTAACATTGGTGGCCCGCCGTTTGGTTTAGCCCACCATCAAGAGAATGGTGGCCATGTCCAATGTTTAAAAATAGGGGGGTTGGGGTGTTACATCATGGCTACCCCTAACATGAGTAAGTTACATAGGTGGAATACCATGATCATGTGCACCCTACCCTACACTAAGCTCCATGGGACGTGTCCATTATTTGAAACCATGAAGAACGATCCCATATGACATGTAAATGATCAAGTATGCCCACACCTATAGAAACCATGAAGAATGATTCCATGTGTAAAGATAAATGATCATGTATACTAAGGTTACATATAAAATGTCTCATAAGCGTGTGTGTAAGCACATATGTGACAAACCCAAGATAGAAGTTTAATGAGAGTGGCTGATTTAAAGATATATAAAAAAATTCCTTCACCTAGAAAAAAATTAGAAAATAGAAACTTACCTCATGCTCACATGTGGAGTCAAAAAGGGAGAAAATTCAAGAGAAATAAGAAACATTTCAAAGCTTTCTTTTTGTGTGCCCATATTAGAAACTTATTTGATTTTATGAATCACAACACATTAGAATGTTTCCCTACTAATAGAAGACGTCCAAGAGATATTAGAATGTATTATAAACTTTTAATTGTATTCACATACATAAAAGAAACAAATAAGGTTTAAAGATTTTGCTCACACTTGGATTGAAAACCTTAGTAGTCATACTTGCCAACCATGATCACACTTACTTTTCTCACCCAAACCATCCCCTTATGAGTTTGGAAACATGCCAAGACGTGGTGAGCAGCCCTAGATGCCCCCCTTGTGCTCATGATGTAACACCCATAACTTCGTGGTCATGCCACGACGTGAGTGAACATAAGATGAATAACAACAAATGAATTAGGATCATGTATAATTTAATTACGGATGTAGAATATGCTTAGGAGTAAATAAATCAATTCATAGCTCACTCGCACTCGCGCGAAGGCGTGAGTAATGCAAAAATGAAATATATCATTTGATCAAATAATAATAATAATAATAATAATAATAATAATAATAATAATAATATGATAAAACTATATTTTATGTTTTATAGATATAAGTAAATAGCTGAAATAATAAATTGATGTTTATTATGATTATTGAAAAAAAATTGAATTAATAACAATAATAATAACAACACGTAACACATACACATTATAATGAGGTTATACATTAAGATGATTGGTATATATATAAGTATATGGAAAAAGAGATAAAAATCTATATATCATAAGGTTTTAGAGATGTACCCATTTACATGATTAGGAAAATGAAAATAAATTAAACAACCCTATAAAATAAAGCATATGTATATGTATATATAGAAAATCTAGTGGTAGTGTGTGTAACAAAGATCACTGGGCGGTGAGGAGGAGGTGTGTCAAAGAAGCTAGCAGAAGGAAGGAATCTCGAATTTTTCGGTTAACAAGAGGTTTAAGAAGAAGCTATTGTATCATTTAGCTGACTGTAAATCAAAACAGAAGAGAGAAGAAGAAGAACGAAACCAGAATACCGAAAGCAAGCCAAGATTGTTGTTGCTACTGCAGGGAATGGAAACGGAGAAGATGAAACTGCAGTGAGACACAGCTGAGAACAGAGTAATGGTGTTCTGCTACTATTAGTGCTGCAGCTGCTGTTGTGGACTGGTGGAACAACGAACATGAAGAGGATGGGCTACCGTGCATGAGGAAGGACAAACAGAAGAAGAAGGAAGCGGAAGCAGAAGAAGAAGAATAGAGGAAACATGAAACAGAATTTCATTCCCATTGCTGCTGCTGGTCGTTGCAGCTACAGCCGAACAAGAAGAAGAAGAACTAGAGCAACAGTGCTCTGTTTTATGATAGTTGCTGCTGTTCACGTTGCTGGTTGAAGAATGAAGAAGAGGAGGTGCAGCTGCTGTAGCGATGAAGAACCGGGGAAGGAAGTTGCTGGCTTGCAGCTACTGTTGCTTCCTGTTGTCGAACGAAGAAGAGATGATGTTGTTGCTGCTGCTACTGATGTTGCTGCTGCCGCTGCTAGACGATGAAGATGAAGAACAGCTGCGGCAGTATCACACGGAAAGGGAGCATAACAGGATGAGAAAACAGAGAGGAAAATGAAGTTAGGGCAGCCGGTTGCAGCAGACCGTGAAGAAGAACAGAGCAGGGAAACGAATGAGGAGTTGCTGGGTTGGACGGACAGCTGCTGTAGCTGATCCGTGAATGCGCAGACAGTCCATGAAGAGAGGAACAAAGCGAAAAAGAAGCTACTGCATGGCACCACGAACAGAGAAAGAACAGAAGAAGATGAGTTGGAGCTGCTGCTGTTACTGTTGCAGCCGGACGAACAGAAAACCAGATTTGTGGGTGATTATCGAATCTGGGTTATGCGTTGAAGAAACAAGAGAAGTTGGAATTTCAGTTGGTATTGGCTGCGATTTTGTGGCCGTGCATCATGAAAAGGATGAAATCAGAACAAAGCAACTTTGTTGCTGCTGCTGCTATTGGTGGGTGAAAACAAAGTTGAAGAACGTGATTTGGAGTGGAATTGGTTGGGGGGCCTTGCTATTACTTGATTGTGATGTTTGTTGACAAAAAAATGAGGAAAAATCCAACTGATAGCCGTGAAGAGCAATTTGGGTTCTGTTAGATTGGAGTGACGATCAAGATGGAAAGATGTGGAATGAAATCTGGGTTTTGGTTACTAGTTGCCGACCGTGATGAACAAATATGAAAAAAAAATCAGCCATTGCTAGTCAATTCTTATTGCTGGTCGTGATTTATTGAAAGTGGTCTCAGATTTGGATTTTGGCTTATTGAACTAGAGGGAGAACGAATGCATAAGGAGCTGAGACCTAGGTGTGCGTCACATGGATTGGAAGCAAATTAGTTGGATTATGACGTTTTGTTATACAAGGGTAGAAAATACAGGAACGAAAATGAAAAATCAAGTTGCTGAGGACTACAGAACGTGATTGATTTTGTTGTGCAAGAAAACTGATTTTTGGACATTGAATTAAGTTACTAAATGAGGAATTTCAGAAAAATTGAGTACCAGCTTTGAAAGAATTTGAAGAGAGACGCAAATTCCGAAAGGTATGAAAATTTACTTTAGTTATTCACTTATTTATTTAATTTTGTGATCTTGAACTAAAATTAATTTAGAATAAATTAATAAAAAAAATTTAACTTATTCTAATGTTTAGAAAGTTAGAAAAGAAAATCAATATTTTAGTGTAACGACCCGTATTTTTGGACATTTAGTCGACGGATTCGATATGTATTTTTCTGTATAAATTAATAAATTATAAATGAGAAATACATGATTATACAGAAATACGAAATTTTTTGCAATGATATTAATCAACTTGTGTATTAAATGGTAATAAATGATTTTTGGTGAAAGTATTAAGTAATAAGTGTATTACTTGAGAAATTAAAATAAATAAATAAATAATGATAATAATTATTTATTGGAGTTAAAAAAATGAATAAAATGAATTTATGTAATAAAATAATTATTACATTTACATATATATACATATATGTATTAATATGCATGAATATATATGTATATAGAGGGGTATATTTAAATTAAATGAAAAGTATATATATCATGATGATAATTATTATATATATGTATGTGTGTGTGTGCTTAGTTGGAAAATAAAACAAATAATAAAATGAAATCAAGATCACTATTAGTTATTAGATAAGAATGATGATTTGGATTGATAAAACAAATAAATAAATATTTCTTAAATAAAATCCTTATCTAATGACTTGGAAAGATAATGCAAGAAAAAAATTAAATTAATTAACAAAATAAGTAGATAATGGATGAAGCAAATAAATGATTAGGTGTATATTTATTTAATTGAGGAATGATTGTTTGGTTGGAAATATCAATAAAAATAATTGAATAAATAAAAATATTGGATAAAGGATTATTATTAGAAATGGAAAAAATTGAGTAAATTAATAAATGATAAGATAATATAGGTGAGGTGGTTAGATAATGTAGTAATGGAAAAAAAATAATTAGAAACTTGATGAATATCTTGATGAGTCATGGATAAGTAAGAAAGAAAAAAAATCTTGGCATTAGTTGTTGTGGGACCCTCTCCAAACTAACTACTATAAATACCCCCATTCTCTCATCTCATTTCATCCCTCCATCTCCCATATGTTCATACGTGAAGGAGGAAAAAAAATAAGCCCTCAATTGCTCAACCGTGAAGAAGAGAAGAAAGAAAAAAGAAAAGAAAAGAAAAAGGAGAAAAAGGAAAGAAAAGAAAAGAGGAGTTGCCACTTTGAAGATCCGATATTTCAGGTAAATTATTTCTACCTCCTTTTTAATCCTTAATTA
>JAJIYU010020176.1:0-10508 GCA_030144865.1 Tinospora cordifolia | reverse complement strand
TATGGCAAATCTAATAATATTCCAGAAATGAGAGAGCTTTAGGGGAATAGATCCTGGAACTGAGAGAGTTGAGGGAGCGTCTGTCGGGGGGACCATGACGGGCAAAAGAGATCTCCATCTTTCCCAAACTTCTTTCAACATGCTATATCTCCAAAAAAGGTGACCTACGTCCTCTACATCATTCCTGCAAAGACAACACCAAGAGGGGGAAATATAATGGTTAGGCATTTTTTGTTGCATTTCAGAGGCGCAGTTTAATTTACCTAATACAATAAGCCAAATCAAGATTTTGGTTTTTGTAGGGATGGGATATTTCCATGTGGAAAGGAATCTGCTATCAGTTCTTGTGCCACTGTGGTTGTCTGTCTGGGCCATAAAAACCTCATAACAAGATTTAACTGAAAATATGTCCGTGTTCTCCTGGGTCCATCTCCAAGAATCTTCTGCATCCCTGAACTGAATACTGTCGAGAGTCTGAATAAGATCAATAAGATCCTCAATTTCTTCGTCTTTCAGGGGTCTCCTAAAGTTGAAGTTCCATCCTGTATTTGTAACAGCACTGTCCCGTCCCCTGCATCTCATCTGTTGAAGGGACACCGTTGGACTTCTCGTCAATCTAAACAGTCGTGGGTACACCTCCTTCATAGGCCTCTGCCCCCTCCATACATCCTCCCACATTTGAATATTAGATCCGCTGCCTATCCTCCACTGGACAAGCTTTAGGAAACTCGGATAGATGGAAGCTATATTCTTCCAAGGAGACCTACCTGAGGTCCTATTATTCAGACCCGCTTCCATATTATTATGGGAAATCCCGTGGATGCTTGAGATAATTCTCCTCCAAAGGGCGTTTTTCTCTGCTGAAAATCTCCACAGCCATTTTGCTGACAGGGCCATGTTTTTTATCTTTGTATTACCTATCCCTAGTCCTCCTTTGTCAACCTGGCTACACACCTTGCCCCACTTCACCAGGAATTGAGGTTTCTCCGCAATTTCATTTTTCCAGAAGAACCTTCTGATACTCCTCTCTATTTTCATTATGACCGTAGCTGGCATCAGGAATAATTACATGAAATATGATGGAAGCGCTTCTAGGACAGATTTGATTAAAAGCAATCTACCTCCTCTAGACAAGTAACTTCCTTTCCAACCTTCAATCCTTCTATTAACCGTCTGAATCACTGGGTTCCAGAACTCAATTCTCTTAACTTTTCCTTCTACCCTCAATTCTTTTAATAGTCTGAACCACAGGTTTCCAGAATGATCTCTTATTTGTGTTTCCTCCCAATAGAGAGCTCCCCCACCTCTTTCTTCTCAATATTCACCCCTACTATCTGGCTCTTATCCCTATTTATTTTCAGCCCAAATATTCTCCAAAAAATCTTGAGAATCTTCATTGTAGCCCACCAATTGCTAATTACTATGCAAGAATAGTAGGCAATCATAAGCAAATTGGATGTGGGAGACTTGTACCCTATCCTTGCCTGCTTTGAAAACCCTCAACCACCCCAATCTGAATAGCCCTCCTCATTAAATTTTTTACAATATTATCCACAAAAGTATAAAGAAATGGTGGTAGGGACGTCTTCGCTTGGTCTTTCTAAGACATGTCCAAGACCATCTGTGGCTTGCCACAAACTAAATGTGGACGCCAGGGGGCCCCTGGCCTCAACCCCCTATTCCCATCTATTTTATCCCCGATCTTCCACTGATCATAATGGAGTAGTTGATTTTATTCAAGCATCCCGTCATCCATTTCCTCCACCTCTCCAAAGCCCTTCCTAGTCACCACTTCCTCCACAAAATTTTGACTGACTGAATCATATGCCTTTGTAAAGTCAACCTTCAGTATAAGACCTTTTTTCTTTGAGACTCTACACTGCTCTACCGCCTCATTAGCTATTAAGATTGCTTGTATTATATGTCTTTCCTTCACAAAGGCCATCTCAATTTTATCCACTATTTGGTCGAGAATCTCACTTAGCATATTAGCGAAAATCTTTGCTACTATTTTGTACATGCTAGAGGTGAGGCTGATTGAGCTAAAATCTTCTACTTTCACGAAGTTTACCTTCTTTAGGATCAAGCAAACATAAGTTTCATACGCAATACTATTAATGACCCCATTCTCATAAAATTGCCTACTATCCTTCCAGACCTCCTCCGTTATCAAATTCCAATACTTGGCCAATACACCTAATAGAACTTTTTTTTTAAAGAAACAAAAATTTATTGATAAAAGAGAAAAGCTATAGTAACAAAGGGGAGACCGCGGCCAAGACCAACGCCAACTCGAAAAACATTATAGAATGCTATCCCAACCCCGAAGCCATTCCAAAATGGAATAGCCCAAAGAAAGAGAACTAGGTGTAATCCAAAAAGGGACAACCTCCAAGGAACCTTCCCAAACCTGACTTGGGGAAAGCCACTTATCCTCAAAAATCCTGGCATTCCACTCCTTCCACAAGCACCATATTACAGCCAGACATACCTCCAACCAATAAGCTCGCTTCTTCGTACACATCTCTTTCAAAGAAGGACATACTGTGAAGGGAATGTCCCGCACGCTTACTCCTAAACAGATGTGAAACTGACTCCTCCTCTCATCCCACACATAACTAGAAAAAACGAACACCTAAGGAACAGATAATCCACTGATTCCCCATTCAACTTGCACAAAAAACAGTACAAAAGAGAAAGATAGACCATAGGGAGGCACTTCTAAATCATATCCCATGTATTGACCTTCTCGTTGGCCACCTCCCAAGCCAAAAACTTGACTTTAGAGGGAATTGGGGCTTTCCAAATTACTTTACATGAAATAGAACTTCACTGAGATGCAATCTAGACTTGGAAATTTATCTCCTTCACTATCCAACTCCGCTCTTTTCATCTCCTCTTCCTCAAAAGGTCTTTCTAGTCACTACTTGCTCCCTTCATCTATTACTTCATAGTCTAACCCTTCAAGCCTCGGCTTCCTTCTTGGCTTCCTGTTGTAGAAGTTAAACTAAGCCACTATGATAATTTTTATCTCCTTAGACTCCTCTACAATCCATTTCCTTCCATATTCGATTCTCAATATGTAGACTCTTGACCTCCTCATGGACAAAAATTTATGGAAAAATTTTGTATTAGTATCTCCTTCCTTTGCCCACTTTATTTTAGTCATATGTCTTGCAATTTTTTCTTCCTTCTTATGAATCTCATAAATCTCACCAGTAATCTCCTTACTTCCCCTATTCATAGCCTCATCCCCATTCGCCCTTGCCACACTCTCTTGGATTTCTTGCAACTCTTCTCCTAATTCAATCCTTTTCTTTTCCTCGCCTAATCTATTTTCCCTATTCCATTCCTTTAATTTCTTTTTTATGCTTTGTAGTTTTGTCATGAAGCCACATCTTGGTCATCCCATTACCTAAGTCTCTCACTGCTGCTTTATCTCCTCCTTAAGCTTTGGAATCTTCAACCATGCATTAACAAATCGAAAGGGAATAGGACCCAATGTATTGCCTCCCATCTCCAACATTATTGGTCAATAATAAGATGTAAGTCTTTACGAGGCTGTCTGTTTAATCACCATTTAAAAATTTTCCCACCACATTGAAGAGAAATATATCTAATTTAGACATAGTTGGAAGGACACTTCCATAATGTGAACTTAAAATTTAACATTTGAATGTCTCTCAGCCTTGGCTCCTCAATTAGACCGTCAAACTGTATCACAACTGTTGAAGTTTTACTACCATTCAACTTCTCCTCAATTTTCCTCATTGCATTGAAGTCCTCCAATACACTAAGGGCCATCTAGCATTACAAATAGGGTTGCTATTTCTTCCTAGAAATAATCTCTCTCCTCTCTCACATAGGGTCCATTCATTACGGAAAACCACTATTCCTTTTACTCCCTATCTTTTTCTTTTATTGAAATAGAGTACATAGCTTGCATTTGCTCTATCACCTTGATAGTCCATGCATCCCACATGAGTTAAGATTTTCCCCGAAGACCCAATTAAAAGTAATAGAGTCCATTCAACATATCCGAACTTCCATAACTTCCTAATTATGTCATGCACCACCTTCTCTTTTCACCTCCTGTAACGCTACAATATTCAGTCCATTCTTCCCTACCACCCTTCTTATTGCCCTAATTATATCTTTTGACCCACGTCATCTTATGTTCAATGAAATAATCCTCATTTCTACTTCTTGGTTCCCAATCTAAGCCTCTTCTCTTTTTTATTAAAGAAACAAAGATTTATTGATTTAAAAGAAGAATACAACATAAAAACACCCTAAAAACCCTACAACAAAAGAACCACACCCACCCAACCCCATTACATTGCAAAGTATTACAAATTATTCCCCCAACCCCAAAGTCAATCCAAGATGGAGTACCCCAAAGATAAGGGCATATTGCTGATACAAAAACACGCAAGTGATAAAGATTCTTCCCAGATCTTGGTAGGCGAAAGGGCCTTATCCTCAAAAATCCTAGCGTTTCTCTCTTTCCATAAAGACCAAATCACTGCCAAACTGGCCACCATCCAATGACGATGCCACTTCGAACAAACCCGAAACGGACAAAAATTAGACTGGGCCTCCAGCTCATTCTCCTCAATGAAAGGAGAAAACTACCTCCTCCACCTTTCCTATACATAAGTAGAAAAGGAACACCTAAAGAAAAGATGATCAATAGAATCGTCACTCCGCTTACACATAAGGGAACAGGAAGGAGATATGGAAAGATTTGGAAACCGCTTTTGAAGTATTTTCCCAATATTGATTTTCCTTGAGGCCAACTTCTGTGCTAATTTTAGATGGAATAGGACCCTTCCAAATTTCCTAAAAAAGATGAGAGAAGCTAGGAATGGGAGCTTCCACCAAAGAAAAGAAAAAGGATTTAGTGGAGAACTCTTCATCCTCTCTAAATCACACAATTCGATCAGCGGAATCCTGCAAAAAACATTCCCTAAGCAAAACACAAAGTGCTTCTTCTCCTTCTCCACAACGACGACTGCTATGAGACCTCAAGTGAGAGTTCCACTAAATGACCCTTACACTCTCAATATGCTCCTTTAAGAAAACAATCGGATGATGGTGACCTCTTGATTGACTATACAACCAAGGGAAAAGCCCTGCAAAGGCATCAATTCCCCACCACGGAAACGAACAACAACACCTCTCCCTACCTGCAACCGAATACCTAAAGAAAAGCATTGGTATAGATAATGAATAAACTTCCAAGAGCTTCTGTGAGTGACATTCCTCCAAAGACCTACATCTCAGTTGTTAATGTCTAAACCATATCTGTTTTTAATCACACGAGCCCATAGTTGATTCCGCTTCTTAGGAGATCTCCACAGCCACTTGCCTGCCAGCACCTTGTTCCTTGCAATTAAGTTACCAATCTCTAATCCCTCACATTCATTCTTCAACTGAACCTTGAACCAGTCCACTAAGTACATCCCCTGGCCTTTGAACCCTCCTTTCCACAAAAAATTCTTCATTAATCTCTCTATATTCGAAGCCTCTCCTTTTAGAATTTTGAAAACTGATAGGAAAAAAGTTGGTAGGGCATCTAGTACTGCTTTGATTAACGTAAGTCTACCCCCTTTTGAGAGGAGAGCCCTCTTCCACCCATCTAACCTTCTTGCTACTTTGGAAACCACTAGTTCCAAAAAAGCTTGAGAGCCAGGCTTTCCTCCAAGGGGCATCCCTATATACTTAAGAGGTCGTCCTCCTTGCTCGTATCTGATTCTAGAAGCAATCTGACATATCCAACTCTCTTCTGCGGCTATTCCAGCAATGCAGGTCTTGGACGTGTTAATGCGCATCCCTATAGCCCAACAAAAACTTTGGACTATCCGAAAGGCCTTTAAATGTTCTCCTCTATTCCATCTAAGAATAAGAGAGTGTCATCTGCAAATTGTAAATACGGTACTTCAACTTCTGTTAAACCCACCACAAAACCCTGGATCCCATGCATCTCCCTCCCTTTATAGAACAGACGCCCTAACACATCCGCCACTAGGTTGAACAAAAAGGGAGACATTGGGCCTCCTTGTCTTAGACCCCTTTGAGCTTCAATTTTACCCTCGACCTACCATTAATGAGAAAATAGTAGGAAGTCAATCTCAAACATCCATTAATCCAACACCTCCACCTATCAGCAAAACCCTTCTTGTCTAACACACAATCAAGAAAAGTTTAATCCACCATATTATAGGCCTTTTTCATATTGAGCTTGACAACCAATCCTTTCATCTTCCTCGCCCTATACTCCTCAACAATCTCATTTGCCACCAGCACTACATCCATGATATTTTTCCCTTTAACAAAAGCCAATTGATTTTCAGAGATTGTATTATCCATCACCGTTTTAATCCTATTAGTCAAAACCTTTGCAATGATTTTGTACAGGCTCGTCGTGAGACTAATAGGTCTAAAGTCATTCATCCTCCTCACTTCAGTCTTCTTTGGAATCAAACATACGTAAGTGTCATTAGTGCATTTGTTCACTTCTCCTTTTCGAAAAAATTCCTCCATTACCTTCATAAGGTCTCCTTTCAAGATGTCCCAGCTGTTCAGGAAGAAAATCATTGAAAACCCATCTAGTCCCAGGGCCTTGGATCCATCGCAATCGAAGGTTGCCTCTCTAACTTCTTCTTTCGAGAATTATCTTCCAACCACTTACTATCTTCTATATCAATCGGGTGTCAATCTAAGCCTTCAAGACCCGAAACCTGACTTTTCGTCTTCCCAAACACCTCAAAGAAGTGTTCCACTATCCTTTCTTCTCCCTCCACCACTTCCCATTATCCCTTTCTAATTTAGAGATGGAGTTCTTTACTTTCCTACCACTCAGGATCCTATAGAAAAATTTTGAATTAGAATCACATTCCTTCACCAAGTGATATGAGCCTTGAGTCATGCTCCCATATCCATTTCCTTGATCAACTTCCATAACTCACCTTTGTTCTCCCATCTCTCTCTTTTCTGCTCCTCATCCCATTGACTACCCCCCTCTACTCGATCCAGAACCTCAGTACAATATTCTAACTCCTTCCTTTTTTTAAGGAGAGGAATGCTAGGGTCTTCTCTGATAAATTCCTTCCCCCTCACACTATTTGGGAGGAATCACATTCCCTAGCCTCCTTTAGATTAGCAACAGTCCTCTCTCTTTGGGCTATTCTATGTCTGATTAGCTTAGAGGGTAAGGTCATGTATTATAATTAGGATGGGGCTTTTTCCTTTTTGTGTGCCTTATTGGTTTGGTTTTGTCTTGTAATTTTCCACCCCTTTTTAATAAAATTTTGTTTCTTTAAAAAAAAAAATCTCCTTCCTTCTCTTCGGTTCACTACCCAACAAGGACCGCTCCCAAGCATAGCATTCCTCCATAACTAATCTCAACTTCTACATAAATTTGAAACTCTCCCATCCTTCCAAACTACAAGAGTTCCACCACTTACGAACCTGCTCTACAAAGGACGAGACATGCACCAATTCACCATCAAATCTTTTTGGAAAAGGACCCCATACTGGCATAGATGTGCTTAATATTACTGGCCAATGATCAGAGACAACCCTTCCCCCTACTTCTTGCCTGCGTAATTGAAAAAGATCGGCCCATCCATCACTAAACAAGAATCTATCTAGCCTATAGCATACTGGATCCCTCCTAAAATTTGACCATGTAAAGGAGTCATTTAAAAGAGGAGGACCATGTAGACCTAATTCCATAATCACCCCATCAAAATCCTTCATGCTTTTAGTGGATCTTCTAGAATTTATTTTCCAAAGCAAAAGGCATCACATTGAATCGACTCCCATGCACCAAATCTCCACAAAACATACTTAGGGCGGCAATCTCCTCCCATTAACCTTTACAATCTCGTTTATTATTCGGACCATAGACACCGATTAACACCACTCCTCCTTGTCAAGTTGCCTCACTTTGACTGAGATCGTAAAATGCCCAAAGATTTCTTCAATGACTGAGCAACTCCTAGTCTCTCATGTCACTAATAAGCCTCCAACAAACTCAATTGTTGGCAAATAAACTCAATCCTGGAATATGGATTGCCACAATGTCTATATCATCTCCCCGCTCATTGTGTTCCTTTTAACCTCCTGAAGGATAATAATGTCTGGATTATTGGCGCCAATAAACCGCTTTATCATTTTGCACTTATCTTAGACCCACACCCCCAAATATTCTAGGATAAAATCTTCATTAAAACTATATGGCCCACACATTCTAGAAAGAGACCGAAACACATCACACTTCTGTCCCCTACCCCCTCTTTAGCTTCACATCTTCTAACTTAATCACTAAGATGTTAAGTTGTGCCAAAAAAAAACTCCACCTCATCCCTGCTAAGATCCTCTATCGCCTTTCTGAAGACTCCATCAGCTCTGCTATGGTGGCTCACTTGTTCCCCTAAAGGTGTATCTGAGCTTCTTACTCTAAGTGAACTGCTAGAGTTGGGCACTCTCAATGGAGAAGAGTCTAGTCTAAGAGATATTTCCTCAATCACCTGACCTTGCTCATGCCACGATGAGGTTAGTAAGGTCCCTTGGTTGTCCAATTCATTAGCCTCCTCATCATCTGCTGACATGGCCTGGTCATTCGAGGTGTTACTGCAATCTCGAGAAATCCGCTTAACAAGATTCTAGCATCTTGTCTTCCTCAAAACCACCACAATCCTCACTCGCTTCCTCATCGTTCAACACTGTTTTCTTCTTCCTAACCTCATATAGGTTTTGTTCCCCCAACCTCCTATCACTGTCAATGTGTCTGGTTTGGTGAAGGATCACATTTTACTTTAGTTTCCTCCTGTAAACTTTAATGGGAGGTCCCTGAACCTCTCCCATCCCCCTGCTACTTTCTCCCTTAGTGGACTTATTCAACCATCTCCCACTGGATGAAGCCCATTGACTATTTAGGTCTCGTTCCTCTCATCTCCTTCTTTCAAGGCTTTTAAGCCTTGATTATGTGCTTCCCCGTCATTTGAATATGTGGACCGCATTAAATACCTCTGACACATCTCTTGGAGCCCACGTGTCTCTAGCCCACTGTCTTGTCTGTCATCTTCACCAAAATCCTCTCTTCCATTTTCAAATGCTTCTCCAACCACCCCTCTGCATGTCTCCTCTTCGTGCATGTACTTGTTCCAATGTTCTACCACCAAATTTTGCCCAAGCTCGCTTGTTTAATCTACCTCTGACTTGACAAAAAAATAAACGAACAGAAAACATCTCAATTCCTATATGCATCTCCATGTCTTTCGAAAAGAAAAACGACAATTCTACCGCTTGACCTTTAGGAGCACAGTATCATAAGTGCCTCCTTCAACTAATAACAGATCCATCTCTATCAAAGCCCCACATTTCATAGCAATTTTCCCAAAGATTGCCTTTGTCCATATTACAATAAGCACACCTTCAATTCTGATCCACTCCTTCCAACAACAAAACACTCGATTAAGCCATTGCATTCCTTTCTCCCAAGACTTTATTTCATAATTTAGAGTTGGGATAATTTTTCCTTTCATCAACATATTCCAATCCTTTTCTGACTAACACTTCAATAGAGCTCTATCTGTGCATATGGGGATCAACCTACACTCCATGTTTCGCTACTGCATGATTTCTTCTAAGATATCCTCACAACCAACCTCGTCTAAGAATCTCTTCAACAGTAGCCACAGATGACTCTGGTCTAAAGGTGGAGCAAATTTGGTTTTGGGTATGAAATTCTGATTACGTGCAGCCGGTCTCCCCTGAATCACTGATTTTGCAGTTCTCGTCTTAGGCTTAATACTCTGATTCCATGCAGTTGGCCTTCCATATTTTATTTTATACTGTGCCTCCTTGTCACCAGCCCACTCACCACTTCGTCCACCCCTTTTGAATGGACCAACCCTTCCTTCAATGCCTTCAATGGAGCAACATAACTCCACCTCGTGCCTTAATCTCTCCCAGTTTCAATCTTTGTCTGCCTTCGAAATATTGATCATTCTCTGATATCCATTTTCAACCTTCAGTAACCTCAGATAACTTCCCCTGTAGTTGGTAAAGGTTTCTACTATCAGCACAGCTTTGTTGCTTCTCGATATCCTCTTGAAACGGCCATCTCTCTTCTTCTTAGACGCCTCTTTCATTGTTTTAATGAACCACCTACCCTTGTGGACATTCATTTCCACACGAGATTTCCTGGATATTGTGTATTTTTTTTTTTTGAAAAGAAACTAATATATTGATAATAATAAAGAGCTTGATGAGATATCAGAGCTCGAAAACATCAAAAGTACAGACTATGCAAGATTTTTTCTCCTTAACATAGCCACTCCCCAAAAGTATAACATTTTCATAATTTATTACAGGACACCCAAGACGCAAAAAGGACATTAGACCGCTCCCAAATCGCCATCTCCGATCTATGTCTATCCAAAAAAAGTCTTTTATTCCTTTCTTCCCAAACCGTGTATCAAACTGCACAAATGATG
>JAJIYU010020175.1:0-10520 GCA_030144865.1 Tinospora cordifolia | reverse complement strand
TTTCAGTTATTTCTTATACTATTGCCTTATTAAATTCTTAATTTTAAGTTATGTACGGTTAAATACGATCAAGGCATGAAATGACTGAAATAGAAAGTCAAGTGTGCGTCGGTTGTAATATAACACCGGCCCGGCCCGCCCCGCCGTTTGGTTTAGTCCATTGTCAAACAAATGGTGGATGCGTCCAATGCTTAATGATACGAGGGTTGGGGTGTTACACCTTTCCCAAGTAGTGCTCAACCCACATGGCCAATTACTAGTACTTATGCCACCCTGGGCCTTTCCCAAGTATTGCTCAACCTGCAGGGCCAACTATCAGTACTTAGGCCACGTCTGCGACTGTGAACTCAAGCACGTTGGCACCACCCTAGTATTTTCCTAGACTTCTAGCTACCTAATTGACACCTAACCATTTTTATGCAATTATTTCTTGTGATACCATTTATTTCAAGTACTGTCATCATGGCCTTTCAGAATAATAATGAAACCTTCTAAGACCTTTAATCAACATAAGGTTAACCCTCTGGTACATACTTCCGCAAAAGAAAATCTAACTAGATCAAGCCCTTCAAGGACCTTTATACTGAAAGAAAGTCAACTATCACGAATCACTACCTCTACTCAGGTCACACAAATAGTAGTACCCAAATATGTTGGCATCACTTACCTCTAGACTTCTACCCATTGCAATACTTTTCAAAATCATATTTAGAGAAATTCATTTTTTCCCCCAGTGAAATCAACTCCAATAAAATTCATGTTTAGTAAAACTCAAGTTCAGTAAAATCTCTAATTCAGTGAAAATCAAATCCGGTGAACTCAAGTTTGTCCCAGTGTATCATAATACTGGGCTCTGATACCATATTTGCAACACCCCAACTTTCAACCGGACCTCCTGTCAGGTGTTGTCTCACGTATGGATCGTCGCCCGTTTAAAATTGAGATGCCACTTAAAAATTTCTTTCTGGCAAAAATTTCTTTTCTTTCAAAATCAAGTTCCAGTCTAATGTTTCTAATTAAATATCTGAAAATACATCTTATATAAAACAAAAGATCCTAATAATTGTTCAATTGGTTCACCGGATTTCTACAGTTATACGATTTAGGTTAAAATTCAAAAATCATAATCTACCATTAATTGCAGTGGACTCATTTTCTAAATTTCTATTAAAACAACAAGTGTTAACTATATAATATCTTTCAAGATCTAATCAACTGTATTTAAAAATTAAAATGAACAAGTGAAAATAGTGACATTAAAATTCAAATTAAATACAGTGCATCCTCTAAAGTCACCTTTCCTGGACAACCTCCCCCATAGGTGTCCAATTAATGGTGCGAGTCCTCAGACGTAGACTACTGTGTGCTACGTCTATGTGTTCTTGAAAAATAAAATGGAAGTGAGCTCGAAAACCCAATGGATCATTCTTACAAATCACACGCATTATACAGACCCAATCCAAAATATTACAAACACTTTCAAACTTTAGGCATTTCAAACATTCATTTAGTTTGGGTCAAAGTCTGAGACTGGAAGAGGGTTGAGATGCCTCTCGGTATTCTCCGTGATCTCGTCTAATCATAGAAAGTCTCGAGTACCATCTAAAATCAATCAAGTCATCAATATCACAGCCTAAGAGAGTGCACAAACTGCAGCTCGTACCATTTCCCAAAGACTTTGAGTTGTTGCAGGCAGCTCCAGGTTGAGAATACCTACAATCCACCTTGTAGCTCGAAGATCACAAGCGGTGGCATATAAGAGATACCACCTCGATCCGCTTCAGGCTCGTCGATCGCACCGGTACGTGGATTCTTAATAATCCTTCGTCTTATTTTAGTTTCACACACAATTTCAATCTTGCCAAACATCGCACATATCATAGAAAATAAATCAAACATGTAGGATATTGAGAATGACAATTCACATGAGTAAATAATAAAATCTAAATGCATGTTTTTCGATTCATGCATGCCATAAGTAGTTAAATCTAATGCACGGTTTTCTGTTCAAGCATGTCATGAATGATTATGTGTAAATTGAAATAATTCATCACACTATCATCCAAACACACCAAACAATCTCAATCAATTTCATAGCAAAAGTCTAACAACCTAGAATTATTCAAACAAATGCTTTGAATTTTAAATCCATATAATACGTAGGAGCAAGGAAATCATGCTCACTTGATTCCGAAGATCTTCAAGGTTCCCTTGCTTTCCGTCGAGATACTCGATACTCTAAAATGCGAAAATTTGAAATTTAACACTTAATAAAATTATTCTTAAGCTTAAATGATTTCTAAGATAATTATAAAATCTAAATATTAATTTTCAACTAATTTAAAGGTATTCCAAAATAATTTCTAAAATGATTAAAAAGTCCATATATAAATTTTACTAATTCTATTCATATTTTATTTAGATTAAAATGAGGTTTCTAAAGTTGAATAAAAATTTAATTTTTTTTATTTATTCCTGAATCTTCAGTGTTTATCCAATTTAGTTTAAAAATATCTCGAAGCTTACTTTAGAAAAATAATATTTTTACTAATTTAAACTTTTTAAATCTAAAAATAAAACTCTCATAATTAATTTTCAAGTTTCTATATTTCACTAACTTCTACATAATTTTATTGTAAGTTCTTATTTTCTTTCTTCAATTTAAGTAAAATAATTCCCTAACTAATAGATATGTCGTAGTTTTTATGGCTTTTTATTTAACCAATTTCGAACTAATCAAAATTATTTTAAAACTCACATCCATGTGTTAAATTAGTTAGGATATATGTTCTTCGATCTCTTACTTCCTTAATTTAAATAATTTATTTATATTTTAAATAAATTAATTACGAACAAAATGAGACTTCTTAAAGGTCAAAATTTTATTTTTTCAGTATTTAAAATTTTATTCTTTCTCCTATGAGAGATTAAAGTTTTCAAAGGCTTATTATTATTATTTTATTTTATTTTAACTAATTAAATAATTTAATCTTTAAACTTCTAAAATTTTTATTTTCTCGATGTTCATCTTTTAAAAAGTGTCCTAAGTTAATTTAGAATTTTATCAACGGAATTCTTAAATCTAGGTTTTCTAAAATATTTACTCCTCCTTTCAAATTTGCTAACAATTAGATTTAAGTTAAATTATTTTACTAATTTATTCTAAACTAATAATTTTTTTCAAGATTACAAAAATTTAATAATTAAATAAATTAATGAATAACTAAAATAAAATTTTCATACCTTTCCGACCAAAATGACGCACCTTTCAAGCTTCAAACTAAAATTTTGTTTCCTTCTTCATCGTCTTCACCATATCAAGTATTCAAACTTCCCAACAGAATTTTGGTTCACATTCAACAATTAAACCCATGAACAGCTCAATCTCGTTCAATCATCATCAAACATTTTTTTTCGAAATTCAAACAACTTTTAGTAACTAAATTTCAAGTCCAAAATTTCTAACACATTCATCAACTTCAACAACCCTTCAATCATGTTTTTCATTCAATTTCCCATTCATTCTCAAACTTCCCAACCAAAGTCAAGCTTCACCAAGATTTTGAAACTAGAATTTGAGTACCATTACTCTGCTCAATAACATTAACCATGAAAACCAGAAAATACAATTCTTTTGAAGGCGTTGCTTCATCTGTCTTCTTTGTTTGCACCAAGTCAAAACGTCCCAACACATTACACGATCACCTCTAATCACGTCCAACCCTCAAATTTCCCAATCATTCTTCATATTCCTCAACCAAAATCATCAATTGCACCACACACCCAAGATACCAACTAAAATGATGCAAATTAAAGCTTCAAACCATAGATTGAACCCAGAAAATTCCAAGCATCATTTCCTCTGTTTTTATCAACCATGAAACCAAAACTAAGCCAATAATATTAGCTATTTGTTCCTTCTCTTTACGCACAATCCAAATCCAACACTAAAAATTTACACCGAAGCTAAATTTTATGTTCTTCTTTCAGCCAGCATCAACCAAAAATCTGGTTTTCTCTTTCTTCACTCACAGTTAGTAACAACAAGAAAGCTAGAATCAACACAAACCAACTTCATCTTCATTTTGTTGTTCTTCATTGACCAAGCACAAGCAAAACCCCCAAATCAGTTTGTTGTTCGGCCAAAACCAGAAATCACGTTCCTTGCTCTAATCACCAACCCACATGGCCAACGACATAAACGCAACCAGCAAAACCCCAAATCGATGCCCTAGAACACCAAAATCATGTTCGTCATCTCCATTTCCAACAGCTCATGAAGCAATTCTATATGCTCATCTTCTTCATTCTTTTTTTCCATTTCAGTCCGTCTAGGACTAATAACGTGTAACACCCCGGCCCTCTCGCGGTTTGCTCCTTACGGGTTCCCTTTGGGCCGCGCTTGCTCGGAAGGCACGCCCATTCGACTGGGAAGCTGCCTCTACATCGTTCACCGAGAGCCGAAGCGCTACTGGAATCGTTTCTCAGATCAATTCTCAGATTATGTTTCTCTTTCTTTCTATCTCTTTTAGGAAATGAAATTCATTTAAATAGACACCAATTTTTTTTTGAAATAAACTTCTAAATAAACAAAATGGATAGGTGCAATTTTAAATGAAATAAAGACATCGAGTTCAAATTTAAACAATTTAAAAGTCTCAAAGGTAATCTCGAACATCTAGACATATGTAAAATGTTTAAAACAAAGGGAAAGAAAAGGAAAAGAAAGGGGCACATGCCCAGTTCAGTCAAATACAAAGATGAAATGCACAGCAAATACTAACAACCTCTTCGGCGAGGTTTCAAAACAACCGAGTCCTCCGTGAGGTCCGTCGACTCGCGCTATCTAAAAAATCACCTGAAAAAGTAAGGGGGTGAGCTCGAGAGCCCAGTGGATCATACCGCACATCACTAGTATTATTCAGACCAAAATATAAAACATGCAAACACTTTCATTACATTAGGGCGTTTCAAGCACTTATTTGTTTTTCGTCGTAGTTAAGATCGAAAGGTTTGTGGCCTCGGTGTCCCCTTCGTGGTCTGGGAGCGAATCCGGAGGTACCACCAGAAGGTCGGTTACCTTTTAGGACCTTGGAGGGGCATAAGGTCTGAAGTGACACTCAGCCTGCAACTAGTCTCGATGAGGACACCCACGATGACACCCTAAGGCCGGTCACCGCGCCGGTACGTGGTTCTTTTGTCGTAATTTAATCTTCTTTAGTTTCACGAACAAGGGTTTCAATCCATATCAGCATAACATGTACTAACTTATGCAATTAAAATTATATGATCATTCAAGCAATCTTATCTCTAGAAAGCACATAACCACACGTCATGATATCATGGCAATCATTCCAATCAATTCACACATTCCTAACAGGATACTAAGTACAAGAATAAAAACAACCATCATGTTTTATATTTAAAAATTTAAATAATAATAGAAAGTGTAAATAATCACACCCACTTTAATTTTTTTCTAAAGTCGCTCGCGCCTCCGCGTCGCCTCCACTATCCTTGATCTGAAATTAAATCAAGAAAATTTATTAATTTATTCTCAAGTTCCTCCTATTCACATTCATTTTTATTTGAAAATCTTCTTAAGTTTATATAATTTCTAAAATAATTATAAAGTCAAAAAAATCAATTTCAACTTATTTTAGGATTATTTCAAAATTCTAGAATATTGTATATTTAGAATAAGACAATTTCTAAGTCCTCTGAATTTTTAATCTGAATTTCAAAACCTTAATAGTTAATTTCTAAGCTTCTACGCTTTATTCACTTCTAAATAAATCTATTAGATCAGAACTAATAATTTTAAAACACTAAAACTTAAATTTGGGCTTCAAAATAATTCTTTCGTGTTCATCTAGTCTCATTTAAAATAGAATAAGGTTTCTATATCTAAGAGTTAAACTAACTCCAAAATATTACTTTATCACTTGAAAATCTCTACAAATTTAGCTAAACTATTCATATCATAAATAAGTTAATTACGAACAAAATAAGACTTCTAAATATTATAAGTTTAGTTTTAGGGTCTAAAATTTCATTCTTTTCCTATAACAGATTTAAAGCTTCCCAAAAGTTTATATTTTTCATTTTTAAAAAAAATAATTAAGTTTTTAACCTCTAATATTATTCCTCGTCTACTAAATAAAAATCATTCCTAATTAAATTTAGGATTATATCTGCAGAATCAAATCCCTAACATCTATTCAAAATCTACCTGCATCAGAATAGCATTTCTAAAAATATTGAATAAGGCTTTAACTTCACATTTTCACTGTTGAGGTTTGAATTTTCTAATTTTTTTTTACTATGCGCATCTATAGTCAAAGAAAAATTAATTTTGAACTATCTAAGTTTTAAAAATAAAATAAAAGAAAATGTATGCATTATACCTTTTCGAACGTTCTTCACCTTCTTCGTGCTAATTGCAGCAGCGCACCAGCACAGAAAACAGATGCACACGCAGCTCTTCTTCATTCGTTCGTCCAACTGGAGTAGATCGTCTTCTTCGTGGCATAGGAACGCACCAGTAGCTCAGATCTGTGCTCTTCTTCGTGTGAGACACAATCGCAATGTTATTTCGTTCCTCTTTGCAGCCGGTGAAGATGCAGCAGCAGCAAAAAGTTCTAGTTGTTACACTTCGTTCCTCTGTTTGTTATTCACCCAAAATGCAAATCACTACACTCTTGCACACTAGAATCTGTTCTTTGTGTATCAGCTAGTACAAATCTTCATTTCACACTGAAAATGCACTAACAACATCACCACGGCGGACAGCAAGCAAACGCACAACAGCAAACTTACACCACACGTTGCAGATCTCTGGTTTCTCCTCCTCTTCTGCGTCTTCTTCTTCTCCACGACTAGCTGCAACCAGGAAACAAAGCTTGCAGCTCTGTTCTCCTTCACCACGCACAACTGCCTGTTTCTTCTTCTTCTTTGCTACCAAATCACACACCAGCAAATGCACTTGCAACGGTACTACGGTGGACAGCAACAACAGGAAAATGCCCAACTGAAGAAGCACTAGCAGTGACGAAAAACAGAGTTTTGTGGCTCTGTTCTTCCTCCACGGTGAGCTGCAACAGCTCTGGTTGCTTTTCTTCCACGACGAGCCGCGAGCTGTAACGAGAACAAATTTTTCTGCAACTCCATTTTTCACGGCTAACGACCGTAGTGAAGCAACTAGATCCAGCAGCTGGTCATTTTTTTTGTGAGCACGAAACAGAGGCATATACGGCTGGTCGGTGGCTGGTTTGCAGATCTGAGATCTGTCCGTTGCAGATCTGTTTTTCCTCCTCCTCAGCAAACAGCTAGCCACCTTCCTCTTTGTGTAACGCCAAATGCATATACGACTCCTCTTTTACTTCTTTCCTTTGTTTTGCAGCAACCAAAACCTTTAGATCTAAAAAAAATACACTTCAAATATGAAGTTTCTTCCTTCTTTGCAATGGATCTGCAACACTAGATCTAGAACGTGTTGCAGATCCGAAAATTTGGACTTTTTTTTTACTTATTTTTTGTTCAAACTCTCTACGTGAGTGAAGGAGAGCAATAACAAAGAAAGTTCCTTTTTTTTTGTAAGCTTGTATGAGTAACCATAACATGGAGCACTTGCCCATTATATATATATATATATATATATCTATGAAATATTTTTTTTGTTTAATTCACTTAGTTAAAAAAAAGACAATTATATATATTTTTAAATTTAAAAGTATTTTTAAATTTTTGGGCTATTACAATCTACCCCCCTTAAAAGAATTTCGTCCTCGAAATTTAAAATTATAGATGCCCACATGATGCTATCTTGTCAGGTGTTCCTGGTGAAGAAGGCTGGGTATTTAGTCCGCATCTCGCTCTCCAACTCCCAGGTCGCCTCTTCCAAATCATGATGTCTCCACAACACCTTGACCAAAGGAATGTCCTTGGTCCTGAGACTCTGCACCTTACGGTCTAGTATTCTAACTGCTGGTTCTTCATAAGTTGCATTGTCACGAAGTACGACTCCTCCCAGTGTATGACATGTGATGGGTCTGGCTCGTATTTCCGTAGCATCGATACGTGGAAAACGTTATGGATCGAGGACATACGATTCGGCAACTCCAGCTCATAGGCGTACTCACCAACCCGCCTGAGTATCTCAAACGGACCAATAAACCTCGGTGCTAGCTTTCCCTTGATTCCAAACCGTCTAATTCCTTTCTGGGGACTAATCTTTAGGAAAACTCTATCATCCGGTTGAAATTCTAGAGGTCTTCTTCTCTTGTCGACATAGCTTTTCTGCCTACTCTAAGCTGTCACTAGCCTCTTCTGAATCTTCTTTACTTGAGTGTTCATTTCTTCTACTAGTTTTGGTCTTATGAGGACCTGATCCTCAAAGTCTGCCCAACATGACGGCGATCGGCAGGGTTTGCCATAGAGCACTTCATATGGAGCCATTCGTATGCTTGCCTGATAACTATTATTGTAGGCAAACTCTGCCAAATGTAGGTACTTGCTCCAGTTGCCCTTGAAATCAAGGACACACGCTCTAAGCATATCTTCTAATATTTGAATGACCCTCTCAGACTGCCCATCTGTTTGAGGATGGAACGCAGTGCTCATGGTGAGTTTGCTTCCTAGCTCTTTCTGCAAACTCTGCCAGAACTGAGAAGTGAACCTTGAATCTCTGTCAGACACGATGGTATTGGGAACGCCATGGAGTCTTACAATTTCCTTGACGTATAATTCTCCACGTTTCCTGACAGGATCTGTAGATCGAATGGGTAGGAAGTGAGCTACCTTCGTCAGGCGATCCACAATCACCCATACGGTATCTTCCCCTCTTTGACTCCTCGGCAGGCCACTAACGAAATCCATGGCAATGTTATCCCACTTCCATTCTGGTATTGGAAGTGGTTGCAACATCCCCGAAGGTCTTCTATGCTCTGCCTTTACTTGCTGACATGTCAGACACTTAGAAACAACTGGGCTATGTGTCCTTTTTCATACCCTTCCACCAGTAAGTTTTCTTGAGCCAACTAGCTCAATGGTAGCGGATGATGAAAGAAATAAGTACTTGAGCCCCAGGTCTTAGGTTCGAATCTCCATGGAGGCAAAAGAAAACCTCAGGGGGTAGGGGACAATACCTTGTGAGTGACACTCTATGACGTGGGTAAGTGTCCCGGTAGGATTCCCGGTGGGTGTCACATAACGCACATACACTCAAATCAAAGTACCCAAATCACAATCACGTTTGCTCCTTCATTCTCTCTTTTTCTTTTCTTTGATTAGTTGCTCATCATCGTGCCTCTTATTTCCTCTGTTTCTATTTTTTTTTTCGTTCTTCTTTGCTCTAGTTGAGATTCACAGCCCAAACCAGCACATTCTAGATCATCTTCTTCATTTTATTCTATTCTTCACGGACTAGTAGCAATCAAGCACCCATATGTTCAATTCAAAAACCCATCTGCTGCAAATCTTCATTCTTCATTCGGTGCACACGAATGGTAGCTAGGGCTGCCATTTCGTTCTTCATCTTCTTCCTTCTTCACGATCCAACCCAAAAGCTTCTCATCTTCTTCACTTTAGATTCTCGTTCCTCTATACCACGAACAACCACTACCAAATCACGCACACCTTCATCACAGACCCCTTCTTCTTTATTCGATCCTCTTCTGGATCATTCTTCTTCATTCTTCTAATTTCCAAACTTTTCGCTGTTTTTTTTACCAAAACTAAGCACAAGATTATTATTATTTTTATTTATTTATTCTGACCTTAGAGATTTTTTTTTTCATGATCTTTCATATATTTATTTTTATTACCACTATATTTATTTTGTCAATCACACAATATTACGATCATTCCATATTAAATTTCATTACGTAAACCAATATGTGATTTTCTAGTTTATTTTATTCATTTATTTATTTCGATCAAATGATATATTTTCATTTTCGTCTTACTCGTGTTGTCGCACTTTCATTTTCGAATCACTTGCACCGTCTCGCTCGCGCGAGTAAGCTATAAAATAATTTAGTTTCTAAAGTATAGTTTATATTTATATTTAAATGGAACATGCCTTGAATTTGTTTATTATTATTGTTATTATTGTTTTCAAGTATTTATATTTTGCAATGCTCATATTATTATTATTATTCTTATCATTATTACTTTTTATAAAACTATTATTCATTTTATTTTTATTTTTTCTTTTTGTTATTTTATGATAAATTTTCATTTTCCTAAAATTGATATTTTATTTTATCTTATTTTTACTCATGACATGCCCGTGCTTATAAAATCCTGGGGTGTTACATGGTGCTTGTAGAATTTAAATGACATTCTATTGTTCTCTTTGCACTCTTGCAGTTGATTAAATAGTTTAAAAATGTTATTTTTGGCTTTCGCTTGTAGAGAAAGAACCAATTGCTTGCTAAAAACTTATCTTCTTAGTTTAAGAAAGCTTTTATTGCTTAGTTCCTCAATTAGAGGAGAATAGTTAGTTTTAAGTGCTTAAT
>JAJIYU010020174.1:0-10511 GCA_030144865.1 Tinospora cordifolia | reverse complement strand
AACTATTTTCAAAAGATGTTTCAAAATGTACTTTGATGACACATTCTTTGTTGTAAGGTTGAATTTAAAATTAAATGAAGTCTTAAAATGTTTTCAAGAGATAAACCGATCGAATTTTACAAGGACTAAGGAAGAGGGTGTTACAAGCTTGTCATATGACTTGTTCTTACATCTAGGGATTTCTTCTACAATTGGCTCAAAGGGCATTACTTTTTACAACCCCATCGATATGCGGATGTATAGCAATCATCAACGCCTATAGCATTTCTCCTTGAGATCTTATCAGTTCTTTCAAGTTTTGCGTATCAGTAAGCTCAGGTTGTGGTAGAATGCGTTCCCATGGATATTTACATAAACAACCTATAAGCATTTTGATCTGCATTTATTATAGATACCTATTTACCATCATAGGAAGAAATCAACATACACTTGTACATATTTAGACTTACCTAAAACTTTTCATTCAGTAAAAGTTAATATGTACATCATTTTCCCAAAATATGGACCGTATATTGTAACCTTAGGGTTCTTACTTTTCATTTCCTATGTACTACCTAAAATACATCCACAACCTATTTCAATAACTTTCTACTTCTTTATGTACAGAAAAAAGAAAACACTTCCAGCTATAGTCAGCTTGTTGACCGACCACACCTCTTATATGTTCTCTTCACGAGTTTCTTTTTTTGTTTTCAAGGGTTCAATTTTCTTCTTCTTTTTCTTCTCAAGATTTACACTCGAAGAACTGTTGCTAGGTGTTGGAGCAGCAACCATTAGGCCTATTCAATTTCCCTCACATTTCCTGAGTTTCATGGCTCTAGTGGATACAATAACAGTTCATTAATGCCTCTAGATGAAGCAGTCGCCCCTTAGTTAACTCATAGATGCTCAACATCTCCATCATAGTTCTGGCCCATGGTGGCCTCAACCTACTAGATTCGAGTTCGCTTGGCATATGCAAATATTTTAGGTTTGCATCAAAACAAACCGTTTCAGTGTATCATCAGCAAATGAATCACTTACCCCACATTATCGATCAATTAAGCATATAACTTAAACGTAGGTAACTCTTTAGCTAGGCTTATCATAATCTCCTATACCTCAAATGTAAGCTTGTTAGGCCATTGTTTTATGTCCATAAAACTATGGCCTTTGATAAAATGAGCCAATGGTATCATTATGCAGACTCTGATACCAACATATTTTCTAATATCAACATGGGGCTTTGATACCAACATTTTCGAGACCCTTTCCTTGGCGTAATCAACACAATAACTTGACAAGCAACTTCACTTAACTCGCCAACTATTATCAACTTCATCTAAATCAACAAATCAAAACATCATAGCTTAGCTTGATTATATATATCAAAGTGATACAAACATAACATTATATTAACTACAAAATTTCAAATAATATACTTTACAAGTAGAAGTGATATTTACAAAGACAACACATGTACCTATACCAATAATCTCTTGGACTTTAGTTCAAACCACCTTCTTTTTACCCAACAACAATACCTTTACTCTTATCCTTACTAGGACTTGTAAAAGAATGTAGAGAGTAGTGAACCCAACAATTCACAAGGCTAAGTAGTAGCATCATAATCCATCACTTAAATGCAAAAATTATGAAAGCCCAAGGATGCATGAACAAATTCAAACTAATACACATTTCATATCAAAATGACAGCATGATCATGATCAATATTGAAAAACTACACGAGTCCAACTTCAAAACTCTCATGAGCCAGATGGTCCACTATCAAGGACCAATGTTTGTTGCCTATTGCTTAATGCTACTGTAGCAACACGTAAGCTCAACTATTCAACCCTCAAATCTAGGCAAACCTCAAAAATCCAAAGTTAAACAATTCTTAGTAAATCATTCATCTCATATCGACAAAGCCAAATATTCATATAAGGATATCAACAATCAAATAATATCAATTTCACATTCTACAATCTGGTTTTAAGTCAACTGCTCTGTCAACTCTTTAGTCAATGGGTCCTCAAGGGTCAAAGTATGTCAGCTTCATCTTAAATGATCTTGTGACAACACATATTTTTGATGCACAGAATTAATAAGTTCAATGTATGCATTCTCATGTATTTTTTAAAAAATTTTAATGAAAATACATGAATTTTCTTAATTATCTCTAGTTTTTAATCATTAATTAAAGAAAATTAGAATAATCGAGAAATATAATTTTGGAAAGATAATACCTTAATTATAGTGAAAATGTAATTTTTTTAGGAGAAAATATAATTTTTTGATTGATTATCTACTTTTTAGGACAGAAAATATGAATTATTGAGTAATTTGATTTCTGAGGAAAAAATGCTAGCTTTTGGATAGAATATTCAATTTTTGAAAAAAAAAATTTATAAATGATGAAAATTAGTAAAATATCTAAGTGAATGAATTAAATAATAAAAAAATAAAAAATAAAGGAGAAAATAATAATAATAATAATAATAATAATAATAATAATAATAATAATGATAATAATAATAATAATAATAAGTATATGTATTTATATATATTTATGTATATGCAAAAAAAACAAAGAGAAATGGAAAAGAAAAAAGGCGTTCTGGATTTGGTGCATAGGCCTCACGAGCCCGCGCGGGTTAGGCTGAGTGGCCCATGGCCAACAGCCAAAGCACATGGGCCTTGGGCCCATGCATCCGGGCTTGGTCTATAGGCCGGCCCACACACCGCAGCCCCCTTTCTTCTTCCATATCCTTTGATTTTTCCAACAATTTCTAACAATTTTCTAGCAAGAAACCAGCAAAATCCATAGTTTTGGCCATCCAATCAGCCTTCTAACTAGGCCAATGGGGAAGGATAACAAGGCACCTTGTATGGCAACTCATGAGTCATGTGGATGGCCATGTGGCATTCCTTTTTGTCATGCAAGAGTACTCCAACATGCAACAAAACCACAATTTTTGAGCAGATCTTCCAGTTGAACGAGCTTCCTTCAATAGCTTGCATCTCCTTCATCTTGAATTCATTTTCCTTGATATTATAGTCTTTTGAAAGCTCTTACTTCCCTCTACAACACTGTGCAAACCCTTCCTCAAATTGCAAGGCCATAAGAGAGGAAAATGACTATGAAGGTTGGGTACTCAACATAGCTGGGAGCTGGAAACGGTAGAAATTGTGTTGTTCCAATCTTTAAGGGATTGGTTCCTAACCCATCCAAAGTCCCTTTTTTAGGTAAGACCACTCGTTTTGTTCCTTATTCTGTGTACTTCCAATCTCCCATTGATAGAAAACAAAAACTAAGGTCTTAAAACATGTTTTAAAATTTCGTCCCAATCTAAGTTGGTTAAAGGGGTCAACTAATGCACAAAGTGACTGCCTATCATATAAGAAATGAGAATTTACAATCCTTATTTTTACAATTAAAACCATAGCAAATGATGTCCAAAAATCAAAATCTAAAATTATTGTCAAAGTTTAGGAGATGTAGATAAAATCTGAAAGGTTTCATGCAAATTCGACACACAAATTGATCACAAAAAAATTGACAAAGTTTTTGCACAAAGAGAGCAAAAAGCTTGAATTTGGCGAAGTGTTGAAATTTGGGAATTTTTGCCTAATTGGCCCAATTTGATCCAAATTGACCAAGGTGACTAAAATTGATCATGTTGACTAATTTTCACCAAGTTTGACCAGTTGACCACATTTGACTGAATTTGATCGAATCGAATTTGGGTCGATCGAGACTGGTTAGGAATAGTGAAACAAGGGATTAAGTCACATTCTAAAGAGAACTAAGTTGAGTTCAAACAATGCAGATTCAAGTGTACACTGCAAGACTCGGTCGAGTGTCGATGGGACATCGGTGCACGGGACCCGAAGTGAGTAGTTAGATTCAGACGTTTACTTTAACTTGCATTCTTTGCATAAAACATGAATAAAATGACGTGGTTTAAATGATTTTAGGTGATTAAGATACATTAGATTGGTTTTGAATATGTAGATGTACATGGGTAATGAAACCAAAGGTCAGGTACATTATGTGATTGAGATTAGACTCAAAGTTCGAGTGCAAGGTTAGGACATATGATCAATGCGCCTAGCTTCCGACTTGTTCAAGTGACAACACTCAAAGATCGAGCATAGTGTTAGGGTATTCAAGGAATACGCCTAGCTTATGACCCACTTGAGTGGCTGGTATGCCTGATTTATGACCTACTCAAACGATGACCATAGGTTGGGTTTGTTAATTTGAGACCCTGGCCTAGATAGAGTTTTAACTAGCATTTATTCGAAATGTTCTTCTATAACTATTGCACTATTTATAACTATTTTTATACCATGTCATGCATTCGAGCACTACATCATTTTACTGTTTATGATACATGCACTATTTTGGGATGTTGGTTATATGTAACATGCTAGTCTTACTACTCATGGAGCCACGGTGACTTTTAGGTTGACTACTCTACTAAAATTTTAGGTTCTTTGGTGGCTGATAGAGGGAAAGTCATGGTGATTGCCTAGTCCCTTAACGACTTCATTTTCCTTTTCTGGTCTGTTGTTGAGGTTGGTCATTTTTGTGTATGTATATATGGTCCACTATGTACTTTTGAGCAAGACAATATGTAATACAATGATCATTGTTTGTAATATTTTCACATTTGAATCTTTAAATTATTCTGATATCACTTGTTGTTGAAATTGGAGAAGCTTACCAGTGGTTAGGCAAACTTGACATAGTGAGTGAGTTCGTCAGGCCACTATGTCGATCAAGCCGCCCTTCAGCCTAGAGAAGGGGTTTCAACAACGTTGGTATCAAAACCTAGGTTCAAAAAAATTGAAAAACACTAATAAATGAATGACCAAAGTGATATCAGAATGATTGCGAAAGTAAATAAAACATCAAACAAAAGAGAGAAACTATCAATCATAAAATGTATTTTAGAGTCATGTCTATTTTGAATGCAGGAATAACCAATAATTTGATTCAAAATGCAGATAGAGATGCCACCCAGGCGGGATAGAGCACCACCCAAGTGGAGCAGACCACCGCTCGGGCCTAGGGAGTTGACACCACCAGCACCACCTCTGATTCAGCCTGAGCTAGACCCCATACAAAGGCTCGAGGTTGTGATTAGAGTGTCTAGCGAGGCTACACAGGCCCTGTTGGCCTTATTGAGGGAGAGATTCGATCGATTGGAGGCTAACAGACAGAGGGTTGAACCAGTGGTGCAGCCTGTTCCACCTGTACCATTGATTGCTGAGCCACTAGTGGGGGTAGTTATAGATCCAGTTGCCCCATCCAGGACACATGTGGAGATGAGAGAGCCCATGCCTGGCTCCTCAAGAGTTTTATCAATTTATGCCCTACAATGTTTGGGGGTGGCATTAGTTTGGAGGCAGTAGAGGATTGGCTGCTAAATATGGAGAAGAATGCTGAGACCTTGAGATTATCAGAGATAGATCAAGTCTTATTTTCAATCCATATGTTGGAGAGCAAGGTTGCCAGATGGAGGCGATCTACGAGGAGTATAGAGGGCCCAATCACCTCTTAGTCCACGTTTAGAAAGTTTTTTCTTGAGGCTTACGTTCCAGAGACTGAATGGGAACGTAAGAACATTGAGTTTCTAAGTTGTGCTAGGAGACCATGACAGTGAGAAAGTATACACATCGATTCCTATAGTTGGAGGCTTACGCACCTGGGTTGATAGCTGATGAGAGAAAGAGAGGATTGGATTCTATCGACGAGCGCTAAGGGTTGCAATCAGGTAGGCAACTTTCACATCCAGAGCCTGAACCTTAGAGGAGATCCAAAGTGAGGCCCTATGATATGAGATAGACGGGTTAGATAAAAACCCTAAGATTTTTGTAGTATCTGGTAGTACTCTTCAGCCACAGCCACAACAATAGGTCGTATTGCTGACTCAACTATCATAGAGAGGTAGGCCTAGAGGTTATTGGGGTCGTGGTCATTAGTAAAAGCAGAGGAAGGGGAAATTCTATGAGGGACAGTCGAGTAACATTCCTAGCCAAACCGCCACAAAGGTGGTTGCACTTGCAATGCAAACACAACCACCAGTAAAGCAACAGAGTACATTTTCTGGGGCCTAAAGCAGAGATTGTGGCCAAGGTCGAGGACAAAACCAGAGTTATTAAGGAAGACAAAGACCACCTTTTACATGCTATCAGTGTGAACAGGTTTGACACCAAAGGGCTGAGTGTCCGACTCTTACAGGGGGTCCCAATTCTTTAACCCTAGTTATTAGAGATAGAGGAAAGGCTGTCACCCAACCTAACCCTGATTCGACAAGGACCTTGGTGGAAGGTATTGTCTCGCTTTGCGATTCATCTATATATGTGTTGATTGATGCTCGTTCTACTTTGCTCTTTATTTATGGATGTGTCATAGATAGATTGGGACTTAGACCAATTGGGCTCCTACTTGGTTGATGTTGAGCACTAGTGTTGGGAACGCATCTACCCTAACATGATATGTGAGAGGTGCGTACTAAGGTTTGGGGACTTTGAGACTGTGGTAGACCTTCAAGTGTTGTAGTTTCTCAAGTTTGATGTTGTACTCCATATGGATTGGCTAGCTTAGTACCACGCACATGTGGATTGCTATGCCAAGAAGGTTGTGTTTCAGATTCTAGGCCAACCCATTGTCATCTTTTAGGGAGCTCTTCAAATAGGCAGAGTACCCATGGTAGATTGGTGACCTAGCACGAGATTGATACTCTAGCCGGTTTGATGGCCATAAATGAGGCACCTTCATGGTCGAGCATTGAAGAAATCCCTATTATCAGTGATTTTCCTTGCGTATTCCCTAAGGATCTACCCAACTTGCCCCCTAATCGGGAGATCAACTTTATTATCGAGATCATTCCAGGGACATGACTTGTATCGATTCCTCCTTACCACATGGCACCTAAGGAGTTGCAGAATTTGAAGGTCCAGCTAGAAGAGTTGAGTAAGAGTTTCATCTCTCCTAGTGTGGCACCTTGGGGTGCTCCGATATTGTTTGTGAAGAAGAAGGACGGGAGCCTTCGTTTATGCATCGACCACCGACAGCTGAACGAGGTGATGATCAAGAATAAGTATCATCTTTCGCGTATCGACGACTTATTTGATTAGCTTAGAAGTGCCAAGTGTTTTCGAAGATTAATTGGAGATCTTGGTACCATTAGCTAAGAGTTAGGGAAGAAGATGTGCAGAAGATTGTGTTTCATACTAGATATGGGTAGTATGAGTTCTTACTCATGTCATTTAACCTGACAAATGCCCCAACTATGTTTATGGACCTCATGCAGAGGGTGTTTCGGTCATACCTCAATACCTTTATGATTATTTTCATCGATGATATCTTGATCTATTCGAGGTCTCGTGAGGAGCATGTCGAACACTTGAAGATCGCACTACAGACCTTGAGGGAGCATCGATTGTATTCTAAGTTCATCAAGTGTGAGTTTTGGTTATCAAGGGTCCTATTTTTAGGTCATGTGGTTAGGCTAATGTAGTGGCTAATGCTTTAAGTCAAAAATGGATTGAGACTGCATGCATGGCTAAACACATGTTTCATGAGTGGATGATAATTGATTTTGCCACAATTATGAGTATCCAAGAGTCATCTTCTGAGGTTAGAGTCAGCGCACAGATTACGACCCAACCAGGAGATAACGGAGGGATAGCCTCGTGATGTGGACTACGATACATTCAGGGCTTGGGCAAATGACATTTCTCATGGAGAGTCGTCACTTGATTCATAGGGTACACTAAAGTTCAAGGGATGGCTATGGGTGTCATATGATGCTAGCCTGAGACACAGCGTACTCAAGGAGTTACACCACTCGAGATATGTTGTTCATCCAGGTGCCACTAAGATGTACCAAGACATTAAACGCACATAATGGTAGCCCGAGATGAAATGGGACATGGCAGGCTTCATTCAAAGATGTGCCATGTGCCAACAGGTTAAAGCTGAGCACCAAAGACCCCATGGATCTTTACAGCCTTTATCTATATCGGAGTGGAAGTAGGAACACATCACTATGGACTTCATTACAGGACTATCTCGTACACAACGAAGGCATGATGCTATCTAGGTAGTTATGGATCATTTGACAAAGTCTGCCTACCTTTTTCCTATGCATAGCAAGGATTCAGTGGAGCAATTAAGTCAAATTTATATTAAGGAGATTATAAGGCTCCATGGAGTCCCCTTATCCATAGTATCAGATAGAAACATAGGTTCACATCCCGCTTTTGGTAGGCATTACAAGCTCAGTTGGAGACGAAGGTAAACCTTAGCATAGCATTTCATCCGCAAACTGATGGTTAGTCTGAGTAAGTAATACAGATCCTAGATGATATGTTGCAATCTTGCATTTTGGACTTTGGTGGTAGTTGGGACGATTGTTTAGCCTTGTGCGAGTTTGCTTATAATAACAGCTTCCAGTCGAACATCAAGATGGTGCCATTTGAGGCATTGTATGATCGACCATGTAGATCCCTAGCCTGTTAAGCCAAGACAAGTGATAGAGCAGTGTTGGGCCTCACCTTCATACAGGAACAGAATGAGAAGATACAAAGGATTCAACAGCATATGAAGGCAACTCAGGACAAGCAGAAGAGTTATGCAGATAATCGAAGAAAGGTCCTTGAGTTTGAGGTTGGCGACCATGTCCTCCTCCACATTTCACTTCGCAAGGGGCAAGCACACTTCGAGATTTTAGGAAAGCTAGCACCGAAATATGTTAAGCCTTTTGAGATCTTTGAGATGATAGGCCCTGTTGCTTATTGACTAGCATTGTCACCACAGCTATCCAAAGTGCATAATGTGTTTCATGGTTCTATGTTGGGGAAATATCACCCTGATCCATCGCATATTATCGATTGAAGGCATATTTAGCTGCGAGAGGATGTACATATGATGAGATGCCTATGGTCATCATCGATCGAGCTGTGAAGAAGTTGCGCAACAAAGAAATACTAATGGTACGAGTGCACTAGCAGTTCCATGGTGCTGAGTAGGATACATGAGAGAGTGAGGACTTCATAATCTAACACTACCCTGAGGTGACGAGTGTTGCTCCTTGACTTGTACTATCTGCATTGTTTGTAAATTTCGAAGACAATATTTCTTATAAGGAAAGGAGACTGTGACGACCCATATTTTTGATACATAGAATTAATGGGTTTGATGTATGATTTTCATGTATTCTTTTGAAATTTTTAATGAAAATACATGATTTTTTTTTCAATTTTTCTAATAAATTATTAATTAAAGAAAAATAGAATAATTGAGAAATATAATTTTGAGAAGAGAATACCGTAATTATAGTAAAAAAAATATAATTTTTAGGAGAAAATATAATTTTTAGAGTGATTATGTAACTTGTAGGAAAGAAAATATGAATTATTGGGTAATTAGTTGATTTTTGAGAGAAAAATGCTAATTTTTGGGTAGAATACTCAATTTTTGAAAAAAAACATATAAATGATGAAAATTGGTAAATTATCTACGTGAATAAATTAAATAATAAAAATAAAAATAAAGGACAATAATAATAATAATAATAATAATAATAATAATATGTACATGTATTTATATATATTTATGTATATGCAAAAAAAAAGAGAAATGGAAAAAATGGCGTTTTGGGTTTAGCACATGGGCCGTGAGGCACGTGTCGGCCGAAATCTGTGCACAGGCCTCACGGGCCCGTGCCCACTAGCCAAAGCACATGGGCCGAAGGCCCATGCGTTCGAGCTTGGTCTATGGGCCGGCTGATGCACCCCAGCCTCCTTTCTTCTTCGATTTTTCTGGCAATTTCCAACAGTTTTCCAACGAGAAATCAGCAAAATCCATAGTTTTGGCCATCCAATCAGCCTTCTCACCAGGCCAATGGGCAAAGACAACAAGGTACCTTGCATGGCAACTCATGAGCCACGTGGATGCCACATGGCACTACTTTATGTCATGCAAGAGTACTCCAACATGCAACAAAAACACAGTTTTGGAGCAGATATTTCAGTTGAATGAACTTCCTTCATTAGCTTGCATCTTCTGTCATCTTGAATCTATTTTCCCTAATATTGTAGTCTTTTGAAAGCTCTTACTTCCCTCTACAATACTGTGCAAATCCTTCCTCAAATTGCATGACCATAACAGAGGAAAACAACAACGAAGGTAGGGTACTCAACGTAGCTAGGAGCTAGAACCAGCAAAAATTGTGTTAATCCAATCTTCAATGGGTTGGTACCTAACCCATCCAAAGTTTGTTATTGAGGTAAGACCACTTGTTTTGCTCCTTATCCTGTGTACTTCAATCTCGCATCGACAGAAAACAAAAACTAAGGTCTTAAACATGTTTTACAAGGTGCTAAAGTTGACTTGTGCTTAGCTGTTACAATAGTTCCAGCAGAAAATAGTTTCTAGAAGCATCTTTGAGGCAACATTTTAAGTAGCTAAGGACATCCATTTGAGCAAGACTTGGGACGCTTTGAACCTCACA
>JAJIYU010020173.1:0-10511 GCA_030144865.1 Tinospora cordifolia | reverse complement strand
GTTTCCGCATTTATTAAGATTACTCTGATAGTGTTATATATGGTGTTGTGAAAAGGCTTAACAGTGTTTTGGGCAAGCTCAGCTTGGGAATGGGTTTGTCAGAACACTGTGCCGATCGGTTCGTCCTTCTCCCTAGGGAAGGGGTCCCGACACATAGTTCGGTAGGTTAGTGTCCTCAACTAAGAAGAAACTTTCCAATTCTTATTGTGTGCACACGAATTAACACTTAGCACACAAATTAGGGTTTTAGTCTCAGTCCACGTTATATTTCTCTTCTTTGCGCGAGGGTTTGGGATGCATATCGCAGGACCGTGGTTCTTGGCTCCACGAAACTATGATCCTTGGCTCCACAAAATGTAGGACCGCGGTCCTCAATTGTAGGACCGCGGTCTTGCAATTTCATAAGTCGCAGGATCGTAGTCTTACATTTGAGGAACACAATCTTGCAGCATGGCAAGATAATGGTTCAAATTTTTTTTTGTGTTTCATGCAAGGTCGTGGTCTTGGGTTGGGTCTTGGTTAGGTTTCTATTTTCTGTTTGTTTCTACTCGTGTTTCCATTCCTTGTATGATCAAAACAAGGTAGAACTTGCTAATTTTCTTGCAACTGGTGTGTAGTTCAATAAGCTCATTTCTCACTTCTATTTTTTCAATATTTCTATTCCCTTTATTCATCATTTAGGCTACATAATGAAATTACAATCAAATTACACCCAAGTTTTCATATAATTGTAAGGAATTGATTTATATTCATTTATTTCATTTAAATTTGTAGGGTATTACAACCTACCTGCCTTAAAAGAAATTCTATTTTCAAAATTTGTACTACATATCATTTTGTCAAGTATTTCTAATGAAAAGGTCTAGCTACTTGATCATCATTTCGCTTTCCAGTTCCCAAGTTTCCTATTCTACTCTATGACGTTTCTAGAGGACTTTGACTAAGGGAATGTCCTTTGTTCTTAGGCTTTGCAATTTGCAGTCGAAGATCCTAACTGTCGCGTCCTCATAAGTGGCATCATCCTGTATGTTTACCTCTTTACCAATAGCTTGTGTGAGGTATCAGATTCATACTTTCTCAGCATCGATACATCCATAGAAGATGTTATGTAATGAGTACATGCAGTTTGGTAGGTCCAGCTAGTAAGCACAGTCTCCAATTTTCCTAAGTATATCAAATTGACCAATGAATCTAGGCGATAGTTTCCCTTTATATTCGAACTTGTTAATTCTTTTTTGAGGACTTATCCTCAAGAACACTCTCTGGCCTATTTAGAACTCTAGGGGTCTCCTTCTTTTGTCTACATAACTCTTTTATCTACTTTGCGTTGTGGCCAATCTCTTATGTGTATGTTTGACTTGGTTATTCATCTCTTTAAGCTCAGGCCAATAAGTTGGTGATCTGCAAAGCCTCCCATAGAGGGTTTCATACGGAGCCATCTTTATACTTGCCTGATAACTGTTGTTATAAACAAACTCCACCAAGAATAGATACTGACTCCAATTGCCCTCGAAATCAAGTACATAAAACCTCAACATATCTTCTTGTGTCTAAATGACTCTCTCAGACTTACCATCGGTTTGAGGTGGAAAGCAGTACTCATAGCGAGTCTACTGCCCAACTCTTTTTGTAGAATCTGCCGGAACTATGACGTGAATCGAGAGTCTCAGTAGGATACTATTGTCTTGGGCACATCATGAAGTCTTACTATCTCCTTTACATAGAGTTCTCCCAACTTACTAACTTGGTTTGTGGATCTAATTGTCAGGAAATGAGCCATTTTACAATCACCCACATAGTATCTTTTCCTTTTTGGTTTCGAGATAATCCACTGACAAAATCTATGGCAATGTTATCACACTTTCATTTAGGGACAGGGAGTGGTTGTAACATTCTAGAAGGCTTTTGATGTTTTGTTTTTACCTGCTCACAAGTTAAGCACTTAAAAACATACGTAACTACATCTCTCTTAATTCCTTGCCACCAGTAGGTCTTACGAAGGTTTTGATACATCTGTCATCGCCAGGATACATAGTATATTTGGTCTGATAAGCTTTATCCAGTATGGTATGCTTACTTTATCCATTCTGAGGCACACAAACCCTATCTCCAAGTCTCAGGGTATTTTCAGCATCTAGCCTAAAATCGGTATGCTTACCCTATTCAACTCCTTCTATTAGGCTTCTGAGCCACTTGTCTTACCTTTGTTCATCCCTAATCTGATGCAGAAAATTCGGTTGGCAAGTCATGTTGTACAAATACTGCTTCTCATCTAATGTGAGCCTTAGGTTAAAATCCTCAATCAACTGGTACATTTTACCCCTTTCCTCCTTCTATTTGTTAAAATTCCTACTTAAGGCATTAGCCACCATATCGGTCTTCCCCAGATGGTAGGGTAGTTGAAAATCATAATCCTTAAAGAACTTCATCCATCTTCATTACCTAAGGTTCAAATCTTTTCTGAGTGTAAACATACTTCAAACTCTTGTGATCTAAAAACAGATTAAACTTCTCGCCATAAAGATAATGTCTCCAAATCTTTAGAGCAAACATAATGGTAGCTAGCTCTAAGTAATGGGTTGGGTAGTTTTGTTTATGGATCTTTAGTTGTCTTGAGGCGTATGCAACAACCTTTCCATCTTGCATCAAAATCGCTCCCAATCCGCATTGTGAAGCATCCGTATACAAAACATATGTAAAAACATGGATAATAGTGACTAATATGGGGGCCATAGTCAATCTGCTCTTTAGCTCTTGGAATGATCATTCACACTTCTCATCCTAATTGAACTTAACTCCTTTCCTGCTCAATTTGGTTATAGGTTCTACCAATTTGTAGAAGTTTTGGATGAACCTTCGATAGTACCCAGCCAAGCTTAAGAAACTCCTGATCTCGATAGCTATCTTTGGTTGTTTCTAGTCCATGACAACTTCCACCTTCTCTAGGTCTATAGAGATGCCTTCTATTGATACTACATGGCCAAGTAACTTGACCGTCTTCATCCAGAACTCATACTTGCTGAACTTGGCATACAACTGGTTTCTCCTAAGGGTTTCTTAGCATAATCTTCAAGTGTTTCAAGTGTTCAGCCTCTGATCTAGAGTAGCTTAGGATTTCATCTATGAATATCACCACAAATTGGTCAAAGTATTGTCTAAATACTTGGTTCATCAAATCCATGAATGTTGTTGGGGCATTGGTCAGACCAAAATGCATTATTGTGAACTCAAAGTGTCCATACCATGTCCTAAAGGTGGTCTTGTGTATGTCCAACTCTCAGATTCTCAATTGGTGATATCTTGACCTAAGATTAATCTTTGAGAAATGAGTGGGCCTTCTCAGTTGATTGAATAAGCCATTGATCCTTGGTAGGGGTTATTTATTCTTTATTGTTGCCTGGTTCAACTTTTGATAGTCACCCATAATCTCATAGACTCATATTTCTTCTTTATGAACAACACCGAAGCTCCCTATGGTGATTCACATGGCTTGACGAATCATTTTTCTCGGAGCTCATCTAGCTGAGTCTTTAACTCGATCAGCTCTACTATTGTCATCCTGTAGGGAGGTATGGCTATGGGGTCGGTTCGAGGATAAAGTTCAATTTTGAACTATAATTCTATAGCAGGCAGTAGTCCATATAAGTCATCTGGGAACACATCCTCATAATCCTTAACAACTTCTCGGTCCTGGATTCTTCTTTGTTCTACAAGGTCTTCAGAGAGTTTCTCGAACGCATTTTTCTACTTTAGGCAATTCATCATAGCTGTCATGGGATTTTCGATAATCTTCGCATATCACTGTTGATTATATAGGTTTCCCCCGAAAGTAATGTTATGGTTACTCGCCTCTTAGGATAATCTATCTGTGCTTGATACTATTTTAACTAGCCTATCCCCAAGATTACATCATAACCATAAAACGGGAGTACACACAAGTCTACTAAAATTAGTTTATCCCCAAACCTTAGGTCACAACTACACATTCTTTTTGAGGAAATAGTAGTTCCTATGGGTGTGCATATATTCAAAGTCATGGGCAAGGTTTTTGTTATCAGTTGTAACCTATTTGCTAATTTTTCAACAATAAAAGATTTCATAGCACCTGAATCAAACAACAATTCCACAACAACATTAAATAATAGGAATGTACCTTTCACAATAAGGATTTGTTCTTTTTGAACATCGACAATAGCAAACACTCTGACCTGGCCCTGGCTCTGCCCATGATTAGCATTCTATTGCTATTGTCCACCTTGGGGACAACCATTCTGTCCTCCTCCCTGATTGTTCTATGGTTGTTGTCATTGAGGAGTGTGAGCTAGTGTAGTAGGGTAATTTTTTACTAAGTGACCCCTTTGCCTGCACAAGTAGCACAACCCTAGTCTTCTCGCCTATTCTTTCGAATCCTCCTTAGTTTGCACTTTTTCCTAAGTTTGAGGTGCCTTCCCACCATTCTTGTTCTACTTTTTCTGGGCCTTTGGTGGTCTTTGTCACTTTCAAGCCTTTTGTTTCTATTCTTTAACTATTGTTCAAAGTTGAGTTCTTGCTCCAACTTTAAAGCCCTTTCTATGACATCTTTGTACGTCTTTGGGCCCAATGCCATTATTATCTTTTGGATCTCAATCTTGAAACCCTGGGCAAATCGATTGACCATCATCTTCTCTTCCTTAATCAGCTTAGGTGAGAATTTAGCTAATTTAGTAAATTTGACCTTGTACTCGCTTAGGTCATATCTCTTTGGTTCAGCCTCACAAAGTCCTCCTGCATCTTTCTCAGTGTAGCTTCTGGGAATAACTTCTCATAAAACACTTCCTTGAACTCTTCCTAGTTCCTCTGCTTGACATCAGTGCTCGAATTAGTCTCCAAGACCCACCACCAACTTCTAGCTAGTCCCTTGAACTGATGGGTAGCCAGCACCAATCTACAGGGACTCATTGCCCCTAACACGTCTAGGTGTTCATCCATCTCCTAATACCAATAATCTGATGTCATGCAGTCAGAAGTTTCATCAAATTGGGATGGGCAGAATTTCTGCAACTCCATCAGCATATCCCTTTGTTCCTTGTTTTCCATGTCTTCTCGTGCCCTCTGAAGAACTGGAACGTCGAGTACTGGCACTGGTTGCTGTATTGGAATCTCTTCTTGCACCGATAGCTATGGTACAGCCTGTGGTATCATTTGAGGCAATCTTGGTAACTTCTGTCATCATATTCTCCATCTAAGTCTCAACCATTCTAGTTTATGCCTCCTGTCCTTACGATTTAGTCTCGTTAGACGTGACAACTCTGGTAGCATATTTATTGGATCTAGCCATTGTCTACAAGTCAAAAATTCTTTCAATATTTGTGTCCTTTTGTTTTTTTTCATTCGTTCTATCACGACTCTAGATTCATGTATCTAGGTTCTCGATTTGTGTAGTGGCCTATCAATTTATTCTTCTAAGTTCTGTCCAAAGGTTTTCAAGGCCCTCTCATGTTGTTGGGTATAGGATTTGGTCTCATAATCAAAACGCGCGATGAATTTAAAACAAGTATAGCATGCATTCAATCGACTCAAGCAATCATATAATCATATAAGTTTACGCTAACATAGTTAACTTTCAAGTTTCCATTTGTGTTTCCAAGTTCGAGTGTTCGATACACTCTTACCCATCGACACAAACTTCCACCCAAAGATTTCACTACACTCAACCAATTTCGCAAATGTCTCGATAGCTAAGGTTTCTCAAACCCCACCTTATATAACCGTCCCATACTAGCCATGCATAGGGAACATAAACTTTTCCAAGGTCATCGGTCATCCACCAAACATGGCCCGTCATTCTTCGAGTCCAGAATTCCTTTATACCTTCAAATTCCTATGTGTCTCACACCATATAGAAACTAGAGATACAAAATCTTCTCATTATCGTGTCTTGACCAAACAAGTGTTTTGTTTTCATACGTTATCAGTCTCGAACCTATGTCTTGCAAACACTCAAGTTTCTACCTAAGGTCCTTTTTTAGGCCTAAGGTCTCAATTCCTGGTTGAATGGTTCAACCCTTGTCTAATTCTTATACCACTCCTGACAATACCTTTGTACTCTAGTACATTTCCTTTACCTTTAAATACTGCCTTTTAATTTTCTTTTAGGAAAATAAGTGTGTTTTTCAATTTCGATTATTTGTATGAGCTGGTGGAATGACCTCCATATTAGGCCGTGAAGTCGAAGTTTGCTTAAATAACCATCCTGGTAATAGGCGGCACCTGGTTTGCCCGCCCAACCCTCCTCACCTAGCGTTCACATGACATTCCACTCAATGCTCTACCGTAAAAAATGTGCCTAATTGGGAATATAGATTATTTTTTTGTCTTAAATAAGATATAAAAAAAGGATCAAACCTAAACGGTTCCTTTATGTTTCAAGATTTTTATATACATGAAACAAGTTTCACTTCTTACGTTTAAGATTATCAGATTATTTCCAATTTATTTCTAATTTATTATACGAAAATAATATAAACTTTATGTCATTTTAATGTAAAGTTAATATAGAACAGTAATTTATTTTTTACATTATTTTGAAAATTATAAAAAACAAACCAATAAAATAAAATAAAAATTCATGGCCAAAATGATATGAGAGCTGAAGCGGTGTGACGCTATAGCCCATGTGAAGATGGCATCAATTGTCTCTCCAACTTATAGGACTAAAGATGGACTGAATACTCATTCCTCCGGGGTTTATTGAGGGATTCTCATAGAAAGTTCCTAGAGAGCGGGAGGAGGGAGTTTTTTTAAATAATACAAAAAAAAATTATTTTCAAAATGCCTAACTCCCCAACTTTATTTCATATATACCCACTTTTCAATAGTGCCTCGCCACGCGTACACACAGGTGACTTTTTTTAATTTTATTTAATCCACGTGTGAAGGCGTCTTTTGTAAAGATGCCTTCTATGTAAATCCCTATTTACATGGAAGGCGTTTTTTGAAAAGACGTCTTCTATATAGGTTTTTTTTATTTTTTATTTTTAATATTGAGTTTTTCATTTGAGATTTCTCTCGTTTTTGTGTCTTCACTTTATTAATTTTTTTTCAAACATCTTCATTTGATTTAAACACAGATGACGTGAATCATCTTTGCCTTGTGTTTTTGCATCTTTACTTCATTTAATTTTTTATATTGTGTTTTCAGTTGCGATTTGAATTACATTTTCATTTTTGTGTCTTTACTTCGTTTAATTTTTTTATACTATATTTTCAGTTGCGATTTGAATTTCATTCTCGTTTTTGCATCTTCACTTCGTTGTTTTTTTGAGTCTTCATTTGATTTTAAAAAATGTGGTGTAACTTTTTTTTTAATACTGAGTTTTCAATTACGATTTGAGATTTCATTCTTGTTTCTACGTCTTCACTTCGTTTAATTTTTTTTTACACTTTGTTTTCAGTTGCTATTTAGATTTCGTTCTCGTTTCTATGTCTTCACTTCATTTTTTTAAGTTGTCTTCATTTGATTTTAAAAAAAGAGGCGAAGATATCTTTTTTTTAATAGTCTTCAGGTTTCTTTTTTTTTCCAAATCGTATTCCTTTTTTTAAAAAAAAGGTAAAGACGTCTTCAAGCTACCTTCAGTTGGGATAATTTTTTATTTTTCAAATTTTCACTTCATTTTTTTTTTCAAGTCACCTTCACTTGATTGCAAAAAAAAAAATCAGGTGAAGACGCCTTTTTTAAATCATCTTCGTTTTTTATTTTTTTTCAAATCGTCTTCATTTAATTTTTTTGACACTAGATTATCTTGGCATATTATAAAAAAAATCATGTGAAAGCAATTTCAGTGAAGACAACTTCATTCGACATTTTTTTAAAATTATATTCACTTCGTTAATTTTTTTTTTCAAATCGTCTTCACTTGATATAAAAAAAAAGATGAAGACGTCTTTTTTTTTAAAAAGACACATTCATCGTGTTCTTTTAATCAAGTGAAGATAACTTGAAAAAAATAAACGAATTGAAGATTATTTTTTAAAAAAAATTATACCAAGTGAAGGCATCTTCATCAAGTTTTTTTTTTTAAATGAAGACAATTTGAAAAAAAAAATGAAGACGATTAGAAAAAAGATGTCTTCACCTTGTTTTTTTTTTATTTTTAAATCAAATGAACATGACTTGAAAAAAAATATTAACGAGGCAAAGATGATTTTTTTAAAAAAAACAAGAAATACGAAGACGATTTTTAAAAAATATTAACGAAGCAAAGACGATTTAAAAAAATGAAAAATGACGACGATTTAAAAAAAAAGATACATTTACCTAATTTTTTTCTTAATCAAACTAAGATGACTTTGAAAAAAAAGAAACGAAGTAAAGATGATTTGAAAAATAAAAATTTATCTTAGTGAATACAGTTTCACTAAATACGTCTTTACCTAGTTTTTTTATTTTTAAAAAATAAATACGATTTAGTAAAAAATAAAATAAAAGTTATAAAAAGACACATTCATCTTGTTTTTTTAAATAAAAAAGATACTTTCACTTTCACCTTCACCTCATTTCTAGGTGTTTCTCTTTTTTATTGCGTTTTCATTTTTGAGCATTTTTTTATTGCTTTTCTAGTTGCGATTTGGAATTTTGCTTTCATTTCTAAGCATCTTTTTTACTACATTTTTAACATCTTTCTTTTCTAAAAAAAGGGCTTCACCTGCCTTATTTTTTTTAAAAAAAATCAAGTGAAGATGACTTAAAAAAATAAAACGAAGCGAACATGATTAAAAGAAATCTCAGGTAAAGATGTCTTCGTGTCACCTGATTTAAATGACACTTTCACCTCTTTTTTTTAACCAAAAGAAGACAACTTGAAAAAAATAAATGAATTAAAAATTACTTAAAAAAATATATACAAAGTGAGGCATGTTATTTTTTTTAAACAACGAAAACTTGAAAAAAATGAAACAAATTTAAAAAAATGCCTTCATCTTGTATTTTTTTTTTTAAATTAAGTAAAGACGAATTGAAAAAAAATATTAACGAAGTGACAATAATTTGAAAAAAAATGTCAAGTGAAGTCGTTTTCATTGAAAACGCTTTCACCTGATTTTTTTTTAATAACATATCAAGATAATCCAATGTCGAAAAAAATAAATGAAACGATTTAAAAAAAAAAAAGAAAAACAAAGATAATTTAAAAAAAAAGACTCATTTATTTCATTTTTCTTGGTAATCAAGTGAAAACGATTGGAAAAAAATGAAGGGAAGATGATTTAAAAAAAAATTATCTAAAGTAAAGACAGTTTCACCTAGTTTAAAAAAATGAATACAATTTGAAAAAAAAATAAAAGAAAACTAAAGACGATTAAAAAGATACCATCGCCTCGTTTTTTAAAATCAAATGAAGGCAACTTTAAAAAAATGAAGTAAAAACATAGAAACGAGAACGAAATCCAAATAGCAACTAAAAACATAGTGTAAAAAAATTAACAAAGTGAAGATGCAAAAACGAGAAAAATCTCAAATGAAAAACTTAATATTAAAAAAAAGATAAAAAAAACCTACATGGAAGACATCTTTTAAAAAGACGCCTTCCATGTAAATAGGGATTTATATGAAAGGTATTTTTTCAAAAGATGTCTTCTGTGTAAATTCAATTTACACAAAAGACGTTTTTTGTAAAGACGCCTTCACACGTGGATTAAATAAAATTAAAAAAAAGCCACCTGTGTGTACGCGTGGTGAGACACTGTTAAAAAGTGGGTGTATACGAAATAAAGTTAGAGAGTTAAACATTTTAAAAATTGTTAAGAATCAAACTAGAAAAAATTGAAAAATTCAAGAATTTATTCAAGAGAAGGAGAAGAAAACTCAAGAACACTAGAAGAGAAGAAAGAATTCCAAGAGAGAATTGTTCTCTTTTGTTGATGATTTTCATGAGGCACAAGACCCCTTTATATAGTTTTTAGAATGGGGGGTTACATCAACCATAATAATGACATTTAAATAATCTCATTAATTTGGACATTATGGGATTTAAAGGTTACATAACACTAAATATCAAAGGGGTTACAAAGGCATTCAATATTATTATTATTATTATTTATAACACTCCCCCTTTGAATGCCTTTTTATATTAGAATATACCTCATTAAAACCTTACTAGATAAAACCCAGTGAAAAAAAAATCTAGAGGGAAAAAGAATATATATTCTGATGGAGTCTTATAATATTGTTAGGACTGCCTTGTTAAAAACCTTGCAAGAAAAACCCAGTGGGATAAAACCTTAGCTAAGGAAAAAAAGAGTACAGTGCACTAATCAATAACTTTTCTTTATTCTCCCCCTGTTGATGATATCATTTAAAATCTCAAAGCCGACGCATCCCAATGTCATGGACAAACTTTTCAAATAATGTAGTCGATAAAGCCTTTGTAAACATATCTGTCAAATTGTCACTCGAACGAATTTGTTGAACTTCAATCTCACCATTCATTTGAAGATCATGTGTGAAGAAGAACTTTGGCGAAATATGTTTTGTT
>JAJIYU010020172.1:0-10514 GCA_030144865.1 Tinospora cordifolia | reverse complement strand
AATTAATTGAGTTTATGAATTTCAGTTATTTCCTATACTATTGCCTTATTAAATTCTTAAATTTAAGTTATGTTCTGTTAAATACAATCAAGGCATGAAATAATTGAAATAAAAAGAAAGTCAAGTGTGTGTCACTTTTAAAGTAACACCAGACCGGCCCGCCGTTTGGTTTAGTCCACCGTCACGAGAATGGTGGTCGTGTCTAATGCTTAAAGATACGGGGGTTGGGGTGTTACACATAGCTCCCATACGGGTTACTATGACAATACACAATTTTTATCTTCAATTTCTTATATTTAAGAGTCACATAATCATAAAAAAAAAATTCAAAGTGTAAATTTCAGAATTTTAAACAATTAAGAAAACATGAAAACATCACATAGCATGCTTAAAACATTGAGTTAGATCATAAACATGGATTCTAAGCATGACATACTCTCATGGGTGATTAAAACATAAAAACATGCTAAACTAAAATTAAAATATAATTAAACATGCTAAAACTAAAATAAGACATGCTAAAAATTAGAATTTGAACAAGCATGAATATGCTAGAAATTTGAAAGAGTAAAGTAGAAGTTTAAGAAATCTCTTCCACCTTAATCTAATTTTCTTTGTAGAATCCGGTAGAAGTTTCCCTTATCCATGTAACACCCATCGGAGACGAAAGAAAACCCCAGGTGGCAGGGGACAGTACCTTGTGAGTGACACGCCTTGACGTGGGCCCTATGACATGGGTAAGAGTCTCGGTAGAATTCTCGGTGGGTGTTACAATAAAAAGGCGCCTTTTTATTGTCACGACCCACTCAGGATTTATTGACATTGCCATCATGGTTGGGCCCACCAGGCATTGTCTGGCTGCTTCACGCGGTGACTCAATCAGTATTGTTCCCCCCCCAAGGGATTTTCTCGCCTTCGTGGGATTCGAACCCTAATTATGGGGAAAAGTTTTATAAACTCCCACTACCATTGATCAATGGTAGTGGGAGTTTTGAACCAATGACCTAGGGGATAAGTACATTGTTCTTGCAACATCCACTACGATTGGGCCAAGTAGCTCAATGGTAGTGGATGTTGCAATAACAATGTACTTATCCCTTAGGTCATGGATGATGAATGAATTAAGTACTTGAGCCCCAAGTTTTGGGTTTGAATCTCCGCAAAGGCGAAAGAAAACCCTTGGGGCGGGAACAATACTGATTGAGTCACCGCGTGAAGCAGCCGGACAAACTGGGAATCTTCAATGGTAGCGGATGATGAAAGAAATAAGTACTTGAGGCCTAGGTCTTAGGTTTGAATCTTCGTAGAGGCGAAAGAAAACCCCAGGGGGCAGGGGACAATACCTTGTGAGTGACAGGTCATGACGTGGGCCTTACGACGTGGGTAAGAGTCCTGATAGGATTCCTGGTGGGTGTTACAATGCACCACTTTTAGAACTTCAAGAACTTCTAATTACTAACAAAACTACTTCAATAACTCTTTAAAATACTGAAATAAGAACTTCACACATAAGAGAGAAAAGAGAGTGAGAAAAGGTGCCAAGGAAAGGGCAAGAACAAGCAAAGAGAGAAATGTCAACTCTTTGCTTTAGGATGGATGAATGTGAGAAAGTGAGGGTTTATATAGATGTTCATGAGCACAAGGGGGCATCTAGGGCAACTAGGGCAGCTCATCACGTTTGGGCATGTTTCTAAACTCATAAGGGGATGATTTGGGTGAGAAAGGCAAGTGAGCTTGTAGGCCCACTAAAGCTTACAAAATTTTCATGAGCAAATATTTAATCCTCTATCTTATTTATTATTTAATTTAAGAGAATATTTTCAGACTTTGGTCCATTCTAATCTCAATTAGGACATCCCATATTAGGCTAGTTAATGGTTTAAAAACATTTCCTGGACAACACGTTGCTTGGTGATCACATATGCATGAAGTAGAAACCTTTCCTTCTTAGCGTCATAGAAGATCTTTCTTTATGGAACTTCTAATTTTGGTTTGTGTGGCCAGCAAGGGACGACTAGGATTTGTAAGTGAGCACCATTTATGTTTTAGAAACTTCTAATAAGGTTTGTCACATGCGTGCGCACACCCACACACACGGGTCTAGATGTCCATGAGGGTGCATGGAATACTTGATCATTTTCTTTGGTACATGGGATCACTTTGTCTTGATTTCTAACCATGGTGACACCTCATATATGTGAGTGTACTGAATTATTTGCGCGGTACATAGGATCATTTTTTATAAATTCAAATAATGAAAACATCCCATTGAGGTTGGGTAGGGTGAGGGTACACATGATCATGGTGTTTCACCCATGTGTCTTGCACATGTTAGGAGTGGTTATGACTTCATGGATTCACAAAAATAAAATAAAAATTAATATCTCCTTATTTACATGGAAATATGATTTACATCCTATAGTTTGAGAATTACATGAACCTAATGCACATTTTAAGGTATGGTTTGGCCCTAGGTGGTTTTTTTTTTCAAAAACTTTCCTTATTTAAGACCCATTGAGGTCACTAGGCAAATGAAAATTCAAATCTTAGCCAATTGTTCTGATTTTTGGATATGTCGTTTATTTTGTTAGTTCGTGTCATTCTATTTCGTTTTGGGTCATTTCGATCTCCCAAAATACCCTAAATGACAATTCTTTCTAATTTGGACCCCTTGAAGGGCGTTTGGCAAATGAAAACCCTAACCTCGACCAATTGTTCTAATTTTCGGATATGTTGTCCAATTAGTAAGTTCTTGTCACCTTATTTCAATTCAAGTTGTTTTGGGTTCCTAAAGGTTACTAAATAAGAGTTTTGGAACCTGCTAAATTTAGCCCTGAAATGAACTTAGTTTCATTTGTCACCTAAATTCCACTGAATTGATGATAAATTTCATTTGATTGAGTATAGAGAATTTAGGTTATTACAATACATAAGAATGTATACATAATCATTGTTATTTGCATCCACGTGTCACCATCAAGAACTGAGGTATTTACCATATCAATAATCCCCTGAACACACCAGGTCACATCCCATAAAAACATGTAAATGAATAATTAAGATAACATTAACAATAAAAGAATTCGGGATGACATATCAATTCAAGTAATAATAATAAGAATAAACTGAATATTTGGTTCCATGGTCATGTTCCCAATGACAAAATAAGAAATGAATAATTACTGGCTCACTAGGCCCATATGCATGAACTAACAACCATACATAGACCTTATTTCTAAGGTAACCTCAACAATGAGGCCTATTACTACTAGAAAATAACTTGATCATACTCCCTAACACTAGCATTTTCACTGGTCACCTAAAAAATAAGAAAATGAGATGAGCTCAAAGAATCCAATGATCATACATGTAATACCCCAAAAGTTAATAAACGAATTATAAAATTTTGGGAGTTTTAAATATAAAATAAATTAAGTAAATCATTTAATAAATTATAAATGTTTCACAATCATGAAATACAACTGGAAATAAACTTGGAATAAATGTAAAAATTAATAGAAAATTCACAGAATATCAAAAACACACGAAAAATAATGCAAGGCCCTATTACTACGGTAATGCTCACAAGAACTAGAAATGCATGAAAAATAGCATCTTTTGGCTTATCATGGTAATGGAAATCGTTACCGTGGTAATGCTTTAAAAAATTAAAAATTTATGCATTCTAGTTACTGCGATGGCCTACCGTGGTAATGCAAATACCCTAATTTCGATGTATTAATCACAAGATTACAGTGGTAATTTGAGTCATTACCGCGATTATACGTGAAAATTATGTGTGTGTGTGTGTGCGATTTGCATGCAAAAACCCTAATTCTCAGTTATTCGGATCCTCAATCGCGTAGAAACCCTACCCAACCACCATAGACCGACTTTCTCCTTCCCAAACATGTTCTAGAGTGTTCTTAATCTATTTCAACCGTTCCCAACTAAGTTCTCAAGCAAAGAACGAAGGAGAACTACATGTTGGTGAAGAGTTTGACTATTGGGATTGAATAAACGAATTACATACAAGCCAGTTGGAAGTGTTTGAAACACTCTTTTGAGGGAGCGAACGAAGGAGCATTTGGAATCAAGGTTGAGGACTCAAAACATCAGAACAAGGATTAAAACAAGCAGAGCATAGCAACAAGTAGAAGTGGTTACCTTGCACCCTAGTATTATTTTGATTTAAATGTTGAACATGATGTGTGTTTACATTTGCTGAATTTATAAAAACATGCTAGGAAGTTATTTGAATGATGCATAATTGACATGATTCCATGAATACGATATGATATGAGTTACATGCTCTACTAATGAATGTATTGTTATGATGTGAGATGATTATTGCCATATTTAGATTTCCATGAGATAATCAACATGATTGAGTTACGACACAATGATGCATTCTATATGATGAAATGATAGCTATGCTTGTCATGAGATGTTTGGTAACATTCAAGCAAAGATAAGTTAAGAATTTAACCACATACAGTTGCAGCGGCTCAAGTGGGATCACTGTGGGTGTTCTTGTGATTGGAACAATGGGTTTGTCCCTAGTTCTCGATGATAGAATTACGAGTGTGACCCTAGTTCTTGGTGATGGAGCAATGGGTGTGTCTCTCATTCCCGGGTCGAGTAATGGGTGTGTTTCCTTGTCTCATTGGAATATGACATGTAGTACATTTTCCTCGTCTCCTTTAACACAATAACAATGAGAGAATACTAGGGTTAAGCCCTTCAATCTAATTAACAACTGTTGATAACTTAATGTTTGAAACGTCTAATGTTAGATAAGTGGTTGCATGTTTTGTGTTTGATTTAAATAATACTACAGATGTATTATGTATGATCCACTAGGCTCCCGAGCTCATCCCACCTTTCCATTTTCAGTGCTCACTGAAGAAGCTCGTTTGGCAAGTGCTTCTTTAAGGACATAGACAGTCGTAAATCTCATGGTTGAAATCATTTTTTGATGTTTAATTGAAGTACTAGAATTCGATAAGGCATATGGCCCATTAGATGGTTTTATTTGTTAAAACAATTATTTTGGGTTAGAGTATGGCCATTTGAGCCAAGTTTTGGATAGTTACTTGGGATTTTTACTTTGATCTTCAATAAGTTTGGATATTTGAAATTGTTAACCTATTTATTAGATTTATTATTTTCTATTTCTAATGAGATGAATCTTGGTGAGTCCAAGAGTTTTATGATTTATTTATATGGAGTTTGGTATGTCCAGATGGTATTTAATGAGAATTGAATGTGAAAAAAGTAATATCTCAGTACTTAGCAAATGACATGTGTACTGATATTTATTGACTTATGGGGCGCTTGTCCATGCGTGACCCCAATGTGATAGAAACGAAGGACTGAGAACTGAGGTGTTACAATACACAATACATCTTAAGTATTATTCAAACCAAAATATAGAACATTTGCACACTTATTAAACATTAGGCATTTTAACCAATTCAGTTGTTTTTAGTGGACATTCTAACCTAAAGTGTTAACTTTGGTGTTCTCCTCACATAACCAATTCCATCAATATGTAGAAACAACCACTATATCATAAGGAGTATAGGGACACACCCATCATCTAATATCCGAGAACTAGGGACACACCACCATTCCATTCATAACAATAGTGCTAATTCCATATCTTTGATAACACCCACAGTGATTAATTATGACTCACTACGTTGATGCATGATTTAGTTTTTTATTACAATGATCTTAATGTATTACACAACATCAAATTCCTATCATGCTCAACATCTCATAATTCAAGAATAAAATTATATGAATGACTGTGAAAACAAGTAATCATCATGCATAAGGTCACACTGATCATGTTATTCACATATAATTTATACAACATATTTTCAAAACAATATTCCTCATATTTGAGGTCATGCAACATGATATTAATCATATATCATAAATGCATCAAATCCAACCATTTTATAATCACATCCTAGCATGTTCCAAAGTATTCAATCAATATAAATAAATATCACATTCTATATTTTAAACCTAGATAATATTAAAGAGCAAGGTAATCATCTTATCTACCTAGTCAGTTGATTCCTTCAATCCTTTCTCTTTGTGCTCTCTAATCCAGAATGTTGTAAATTCTAAATCAAATGTATATAAAATAACTATTTTCAGTATTTGAACATCATTTAATATTTTTAAATCATAAATTAACTAATTTCTTACTAAATATGACAAAAAAGGTACCATTAGCCTTTTCAATGCATTTGGTGTGCACTGTTGCCCTTATGCAATTGTTGGATTTAAACCCTTTTTTTTCCAACTATGAATACTCATCCCTTAAGTACTTTTTGGACCTTTGTAAACACTTTTAAGGCCATTAAATGTTCATCCACAACCAACATGCATCAAGTGCATGAGATTGTAGTTGTTTTCACAACTTACATGCATATTTTCATTATTTAATGTATAGTAAGCCTCACACCCCTTTTCTAATCACTTAAGCACGTTTAATCCTCAATTTCTAGCAAATCACCTTGCTGGTTTTTGACATCTAATTTCATAAAAACTTCACACCACTTGCAAATACACTAAACCATCCCTTAATCATGCATATTCACTAGTTAATTCATGTATACATGCTTTATTTATATGTTCATCATACCCTAGCATTAACACCATATGCCACTTAGAACTAACCTTATTTTCCAACAACCTAACTTGTTGGTTCTTTCATCAAATAATGTATCGCTTTCATCATTGTACCATATTGTTTACTAAGCCCCATATACAACATGCATAGTCATAGATTTCATGAACATACATGCACATTGGACCCCTTCTCCTTGTAGACATGATTTCCTTGAACTTTTTATGTTTCCATAGACTTATGGCCTCATAATGCATTAGATTAATTGCTGAAAATCGAAAAGTGAGCATTAGAAAGGAATAAGATCATTATACCTTACTACCGTTGCCCGAACCACCTTGTTGATAATGAATGTTTTGAAGGAGGCTTCTTGGATCCTTTTAGACTGATTTATAGATCTATTTTAATGGTGGAAATAAATAAGAGATTCAAGACTTGTTGATGGAAAATTAATTCTCAAAAAGATGAGAAAAAGAGTAAAGAAAACAAAGATTAAGAGTTTAGAATAGTACATTACCTTGTAGAATCGATTTGTGATGATTCTTGGCCTAAAATCTCAAGTTTTTGTGGAGTTCTCTTTCTTGTTAACTCATGGCACGACTAGGGGGAAAAGAGGAGAAAAAGAAGTCAATTTTTGGGCGAATAAAGAGGCACCGAGTTTGGGTAGAGTTAGGATTGGGTTGTTTGATAAGGATTAGAGAGGGTTTTAGTATAATTTTGTAATTTATTGTAGAGTTTGATCCTAATCCAACTTCCTTATCCTCTAATTCACATGGGACATGTATCGATGGTGGTTTTGATTGTTTTTGTATGAAATTGGGCTTAATTTTACATTTAAAGACATTATATATAATGCTACACCCCTTTATACATCTAAATATAAGTATTTTATATCATTTTCTTCATGGTTTCTTATTTTTATTTTATATTTTGTGTACCAAAATTATGTTTATTAGATCTTTTGTTGGTTGATGAAATTTACATAATATTTTAATTATTTATTTATTTTATTTTATTTTTAACCAATACATGTGTATATATAATGTATATATGTCTATATACATTATTTTCATATAACTTTTTTTTTTTCCAAATAACTCTTCTAATCACTAAATTAGATTATTTATTTATTTATTATCATTATTTTATTTTATATTTATTTTTGTTGTTAGACTACAAGATCCAATGTCTTTTGTCACGCAACCAATACTGACGCTTCGTGACCTTCTTGAACTGAACTAGAAATTGAGAAGACGAAGAGAAAGATGGAAGAATTAGAATGATAGGCAAATGAAACACTATTCACAGCAGCAGTAGTAGAAGCAATAGCAGAAGCGAGTGATGGCTGTATACTAATATTATACCATTTCTATACCAAATAATTTAATTGATCCTAATATTTGATATTATAGTAGTAATATCTTAACTGTATACCCATATTATAAAATTTGTATACTAAATATTGGTATATTATAGTAGCAGTAGCGAGCAACAATTTTATAATAATATTATACAATTTCTATTTTAAATATTGGTATACTATCTAACTTAATTGATTATGATATTTGATATTATAGTAGTAATATCTTAACTGTATACCAATGTTATACAATTTGTATATTAAATATTAAAACACTATCAAATTTAATTAACTAATTCTGATATTTGATATTACAGTATTAATATATTAATTGTATACCAATACTATAAAATTTATATACCAGATATTGGTATACTGTTAACTGTTAATCTTATTGCACAAAGAATATAGTAGTTTTGTTATTAAGTTTTTGCCATATGTATAAAAATGATAATAGTAGTATTTCTATAATTTTTTTAATATTTTTGTATAGAATTGTGTTTTTCTCTAGTTTCTAGTATTTTTGATATTAAGTTTTTAATATATATATATATGAAGTACTGATATTTATGTAATTATTTCTATTTTTTGTATAAAAATGCGTTTTTTCCATACTTAAATGTATTCTGGCACTAGAAAATTAGGGACATGGGGCAGTTGCCCATAGGCCCCTCTAAGCTAGGCTAATTTCAAGAGGAAATTATAGAAAAAGTCAGAAATAAAACTTATTCACAATAATGTATCCCCTTTTTGTTATAAAATCTCGGTTATATCGTAAAACTTAAATTATTGTCAAATATACCAAATATTTTTGTAAGAACCTTCTTCTTCTTTTGCTCATCGCCACAACATCCCTGTTCATCGTCGCTTACCATTGCTGGTGTTGCTGCTACTATTGCTGCATCTACTCCCTTGCCGGAGATCGCTAAATAGTTCCTGCTTCATGTCCCCGCCGAAGAAATCCAATATGTTGTCGTTTGCCCTCGCTGTCGCTCACCTTCAGAGAGGCCTAATATGAAGGAAGTGGTTTAGAAGCTTGGGCGGATTTAGAGTTTTGGCTCGTTGAAATCATCATCAAGATATTATGGCGAGTGAATCGAATTTAGAGTCTTTTCTTTCTACAAATTATTGACTTTGTAAATAGAAGAGGAAATTTGTGTAATGATAATGAGCATGAAATCTACTACAAATAAAGTATACCAATACACAACAATAGATTCATCTTGAGAATGATTAGCAAAAGAGAAAATTGAATCCAAATAACTCTTGAAGTTTAGAATCTAAACAAAGAAGATCTTAAAAGGAGGAGGGTATTCGAGGGTAGCATCATGTGTCTTTATGATTGCTTGGAAACCCTAACCTGTTCTTGATATTTGCTTTAGCAACTTTTTCATTGTAGCCCCTTCGGTAGGATATGGTTCTAGTGACCAATTGAGCGGGGCTTGCCAGAGCCCATGTCAAACATCCACTGCTAACAAAACTGTTGACACCACTGTTGCTTGTTTTTTCCATGATCTCGCCTTTACTCCCCCAGTCTCTCTCTTTCGAAAACCTCTTTTTCATTGTCCTTTTCTAAAGATGAGGCAGAGATTCAAATTATAATTCAACCAATAGAGGTAGAGAAGTGAAAATGATAGTTTCTTCTTCTTCGATTTCACAAGTGGCACTAGCGTCGTCAACAAGCCTGATTGGCTGGTTCTAATGTGGCTTTCTTTTCTTGTGTTTTTTGACTATCGATTAAGGTGCAATGCTTCTTCTTCTTCAATTTCACAGGCAACATCTAAACTATTCTTCTTCAATTTCATGAGCAGCAACGACTTCTCTCCTTCTTCAATTTCACAACTATAGCAATTAGGTTGATCCTACTCAGGTTGTCAACGTCTTTGTTCGAGTCACTGGAGGTTAGGTCGAAGCAATGAGTTCATTGTCTTTATTAAAAAAACAAGTCTTTTGGCATTTTCTTTCTTTTTATTTTTCCTATTTTTTTCTATTAAGAGTATACCAATGTTATATCAATTTTTGGTATACTAATAGTTGTTAGTTAATGATTTTTATAGTATTTTATACTAACATTATACCAACTGTACACCAATATTATATCATTGGTAATAAATTAAATATTATACAGACTATGTACCAACTTTTGGTCTGCTAATAGTTGTTAATCAATGGTTTTTATAGCAATATAGACTAATATTATACCAACTGTATATTAATATTATACTATTCTTTATAAGCTAAATGTTATACTAATATTATATTGATTATATACTAACTTTTGGTATACTAATAATTACTAATTAATGGTTTTTACAGCACTATATACTAATGTTATATTAATTACATACTAAGTTTATACTATTATTTATAAGTTAAATGTTATATTACCGTCATAAATAAAAATAAAAATATTAATATTTATATAATTATTATTATTTTTTGTATAGAATTATATTTTTCTCTAATATAAAAGCCATGAAACCATTGAGAACTCAGATGCACCCT
>JAJIYU010020171.1:0-10508 GCA_030144865.1 Tinospora cordifolia | reverse complement strand
TCTTCTTCTTCTTGGTTGAGAGTGAAATCTCGTTTTCGTGATTGGAGCAAAAGTTAAAGAAGGACGAATCGAGCAAAAAGAAAAGTTTCGATTTCTGGTGAAAATTCGGCTACGTAGGCTTCTTTTTTGACCAAGGCATCCGAATTAAAGACAGTTTTGATTTTTCTTTAACAGCAGTTTTTGTTTTTTCAGAAAAAGAAGACGACTTTTGGCGACAAGCGCCTAGAACTTAATGATTCTTGCAGGTTCTTGTTCTTCTTCCTCCAAAGTCATTGCTTAGGTTCTCGAGCCACAGCAACTCTCAAACTGAAATTTCTCGAAAAAACCGCTGCTTCCTTCGTTCGTCCTTTCGTTCCTTAGGAAGAACCTACAAAAAAAGAAAAAAAAAAAAAAGAAAGAAAAAAAGAAAAAAAGAAAGAAAGAAAGAAGGAAAAGAAGAAGAAGAAGAAGAAATGGATTCTTCCTTCGTTTTCACTGTGATTTTGTTCGTAAATTTCGTATTCTCGTTAGCAAACGCAGATCCTGTAGAAGACAAGCAAGCGTTACTCGAATTTGTGAGCAATTTCCCTCACGCTCGCTCTCTCAACTGGAAAAAGAACACCGCTGCTTGCAACCACTGGATTGGAGTCATCTGCAACGACGACAAGTCTCGAATCGTAGCCCTACATCTTCCCGGACTCGGGTTCCACGGCCGGATCCCCGCGAACACCATAAGCCGACTCTCGGCGCTTCAGATCTTGAGCCTGAGATCCAACGCCATTACTGGACCATTCCCTTCCGATTTCACCAACCTCAAGAACCTTAGTTACTTGTATCTTCAGTTCAATAGGTTCACTGGCCCGTTACCGGCGGATTTCTCCGTTTGGAAGAATATGACTATCGTTAATCTCTCTAACAATGCCTTTAACGGAACCATTCCATCTTCTATTGCCAATTTGACACATTTAACCGCATTAAATCTCGCAAACAACTCACTCACTGGAGAAATTCCGGATCTCCCTATACCTAGTTTGCAACAACTGAATTTAGCTAACAATAGTTTGAGTGGTATTGTACCAGTTTCTCTAAGGAGGTTTCCTAGTTCTACATTCTCAGGCAACAACATTTCTTATGTGAATCCGCCCTCTCCGGGCAACCACCCTCTTCTCCCTCCAGTAGCATCCCATCCTCCGGTTCAGACTCGGGAAAGGCATTCCCGGAAGCTTGGTGTGTCTACATTGTTGGCGATTGTAGTGGGAGCGAGTGTGGTAGGGTTTGTGGCAGTAGCGGCGGTTCTGGTAGTTTGCTGTGCCAAGGGGAAGAGGGAAATTGTGTTATCGAGGAAGATTCAGAAGGGGGAAGCATCACCGGAGAAAGGTGGGATTGCAGGGAGTCAAGATGGGAATAATAGGCTTACTTTCTTTGAGGGTTGCGTTTTTGCATTTGATCTTGAGGATTTGTTGAGGGCTTCTGCCGAAGTCCTAGGGAAGGGAACGTTCGGAGTGGCGTATAAGGCAGTGTTGGAGGATGCAACGGCTGTGGTGGTGAAGAGGTTGAAGGAGGTGGGTGTGGGGAAACGCGAGTTTGAGCAGCAGATGGAAGTAGTTGGAGGAATTCACCATGAAAATGTTGTTGAGCTCAGGGCTTATTACTATTCCAAGGACGAGAAGCTTATGGTTTATGATTATTACAGTCTGGGGAGTGTGTCGTCAATGCTACATGGTATGTCTCTCCATTCAACTTCTCTCTACTCCAGTTACTTTATCGATAATTTTATTTTGGTTTGATTAGGCTTCTATAGATTAATTTGAAGTTCTTTTGGGAAATTACTTTAACCTCTGAATATGAGATCTTTTGAATTAAGGTTTTTTTTTTTTTTTTTTTTTTTTTTGTTGCTAATCATAATTCAGTTCTTTTGAATTTGAGATCATGGAAGAATGATTTGAATATTTGGCTTATGTAAAGTCCATACTGTTCAGTTCCTTACAAGCAGCCAATCCTTGATATTTCATTTTAGATTTGACTTCCTTCCTTTTTCATTTGAAAGAAGTGATCTTCCCTTTGTTGTTATTTTTTTGAGATGTAAAAGTATTCATCACTAGATTTGAAATAATTTAAGATGGAAGTAAGAAGCATTAAAGCCTTTATTACTTCCTCCTGATCAACACCAACATGGTACAAACTGGACAATTGATATTAGAAGTGGCACAGCTTTATTCATCCTAGGCTATTCACCTCCCCTGCAGTAACCAATACATGATTTACGTGTAAATGAAATCACTTCGGTAAAACAGTTCAAAATTAGGTAAGAAGCATGACGGCATGGCTTTCTTTATCCATCTCTACTTCAATATAATACAATTGACTAACAGATTTGATTGAAATGATTTCTATGTATTTGCAGGGAAAAGAGGAGAGGAGAGGATTCCTTTGGATTGGGACACCCGTCTAAGGATAGCTATTGGTGCTGCTAGAGGTATTGCTCGAATCCACATTGAGAATGGCGGGAAGCTAGTTCATGGTAACATCAAATCCTCCAACATTTTTCTCAATTCCCAAAACTATGGCTGCATATCTGATCTTGGCCTGAGTACCATCATGAGCCCGGTTGCTCCAGCCATCTCCCGAGCAACTGGGTACCGTGCCCCAGAAGTGGTTGATACAAGGAAACCCGGCCAACCATCCGATGTCTACAGCTTTGGAGTGGTATTACTTGAACTCCTCACTGGGAAGTCCCCAGTTCATACCATAGGTGGCAGCGAGGTTGTCCACTTGGTCCGGTGGGTGCAATCTGTTGTCAGGGAGGAATGGACAGCAGAAGTGTTTGATGTGGAGCTAATGAGATACCCAAACATTGAGGAAGAGATGGTGGAGATGCTGCAGATAGCAATGGCTTGCGTTGTCAGGATGCCAGAGCAGAGGCCGAAGATGGTAGATGTGGTAAAGATGGTAGAGGACGTTAGAAGATCAGATACTGGGAACCGACCATCTACAGAAGCAAAGTCATCAGAGGTAAGATCAGAGAGCTCTACCCCACCACCACAACAACGACAACAAACAACAGCTGTTGGAGTGGAATCCTCTTCATTACAACATTGAGATAAAATGCTCTGCATTCTTTATAGATTTCTTTTTCTCTCCTCTGCGTGCATCATTTCAGTCCTTTTGAAATGTAGGAGCCAAGTGCTGAAAGAATATGTTATGATCTTATAAATTTTTTTCTCTATCCTTTTCTGACAAAATTTACCCTGTCAAACAAGGTAGTATTGCTTGGTTTTCATACACTGTTTCAACTTGTTTATTATGGAACTCTTCTTTCCTCGATCAAACCGTTGATAATAGGATTTGATTATTTTCCATTCAAAATTATTTGACCAGGACCAAACAACAAAACCCCTCATTTCTTTGCGGTTGAAACCATTAAATACAAGTGTTAGCATAAGTACAAGAGATGTGTGTATATACTGGTTCAATGATCCTGAAAGCATTCAAGACCCTGTAGATCACCCTAAAAGAATCAAGTACCTTACAGCAAGGAGATCAAGAGTTTGGACACGTCTTTGAGTTTGCCTTCTGTAGAAAAGAATCCAATAAGCTGAACAGGAAAAATATCAAGGACTTCAATTACCACAGCAACTGAAGAATTGATAGAAATGGATCAAACAGCTCCATGTTGACATTTCACTTGCGGATAATTCTTGTTTTCACGCCCCCTGAGAATTATGGGCACCAAGCGCTTCAGATAACCATGTTACAGCAGCAACAGGGAAGTTCTTTTATTGTTTTTTATTTTTTCAATCACAACATGAAAATTCACCATTCCTAAATTTTGAGTAATATCTATCACAAAACTTCAACGAAGTGGCACAAACCTTCGACTTCCTGGAAGTGAATTTCCTTGATAAGTTCAGAAGAAGCATTATATTCAAACCTGGGAAGGCCCATCCAATTAATTGAGATTAATGCAATAGAATAAATCTACAAGGCATTGTAATGAGCAACTAGCTTTTTATCCACTCGTAAAGAAAATAACCTCAAAATGCAAAATTTAATGGCGAAGCAAGTTTGAAATAGCATTACAGCTTCATTTACCTATTGGAGAAAGCTACTTCAAGTTCGTACTCTGATGTGCTTTTTGTAGCTTCAACTAGCACAGTAACAATCTCCGTCTTGCGGGTGCTGGCCATAAGGCAGTCATACTCACTAGGGACTATGATAGCAAAAAAATTGTCACTCAGCTCACTCAAGCAGAGCTTATCCACTGCTGCAAGTGCTATCCGCCTTTTAAGTCCACCAGTCTCTGGATCAACAATGTAAATAGCAAAGTCGGTGATTAAAAGAATCCGTCGCTTCATTTTTCCTGATCCAGTAAACTTCAAAACCTTGTCAGCAAAGAGAACTTGCCGATCACCTGCAGGAATAAGTAATGAAAATTTAAGGATACAAAGTATCATAATTACTGTATGTTAAGTTTGTTTAGTCCATAAGAGTGGCCTGTCAGATGTATGCCTGTTATTAGGGTTTTTATCAAGAACATTCATGAGCATAACTTGAGTCTTATAGACCTCAACTTTGTGGGAAGCAACATGTTCAGCAAGTCAACTCCTGGAACAGAAGCCAATAACATTAACAGCTGAACAGCAAGAGAGCAAAATAGTGCCATATCCCATGGTACTGCAGCAGCGCATGTCAAATTATGAAAAATTGTGGTATATCACATAAAAAACCACTTTGGATATGGTTGGCTATAAGGAATCAACCATATGGATGTAATGTAACACTAAGAGGGGAAACACCATACTGGAGATGACATGGATGCACAAGTTTTTCCACCATCACACACACACACACACACACACAACAAAGTTATTTAAGGTTACTTGTACATACAGCCTGTTGCAGATAACCTAGGAATGCACTGGAGACACGATCCTTTGCTTAGGCTTCTGGGCTCTAATTAAAACATCAACCTCCTAGGTTTAACTCTTGGAGGAAATCCAAGTGGGGGATTGGAACTACTATGGATCTTGCAGCAGCAGAAGTAGGATTCTCAAGTAGTGGCAGAGCCATCTCTTGACAGACATCCCATTTAGCTTCTGATGTGTACATTTGTGGCTAATTTAAACATAGTTTAAAACTTTCTGGTATTTGGCTTACTTGCGCGAATTATTTCCCCAATTTTTACCACCAAGGTGGTAAAAGGAAGTAAAAAATGCTGAAATAATTCAATAATGTTCAAAAAAATTTTAAAAAATAGATCAAAATTTCTATTTTTCAAATTAAAAATGCAAAACTTTGCTAAAAAAAATCCAATAAAATTCAAAAAAGACCTGATAAAATTCAATAAAGACGTAAGAAATGTTATTTTATAAATAGAAACCCAAAAAAAAAAAACAATGATTATATATTATCCTCAACTCAGCTAAAAAAAAAACCAAGTACAATAAATAATTTATATAGCTACCAAATTACGTACTTTATGAGATATGCTTTCCCAAAAAGAGAAAAAAAAAAGAAGCAAATAAATAAATAAGTAAATAAAGCTGGAATAAGATAAAAACTTAAAATAAATTAAGAGTTCCAGTAGCCAACTTCTTTAAGCTAACTCTTATAGAGCAAAATTAAAAAAAATAATAATAAAAAAAAAAATATATATATATATATACATTTAAACAATAAACTAATAAATTAAGCATGGCAGAATTCTGAACTAGCAAAACATAGAAGAGCAAGCCACTGCAAAATTAGATATCAAAACAAGGAAAAGGAATTAAAACCAAAAGCCAAACATTTCAGATTCATCAACTTACAACAAAATTGATTTTGTTAGGTCACTTGTTGAGATATATATATGTGTACGTTAAAAGTATCTATATATTAAGTTTTAACTTACACTATAACCAGTTAGATATTTAAGCAACTTGTTCTATTTAGCAAATATTTACAAAAATGTCCATGCTGAATTAAACTTCCCTGAAAAATTTCTTTTTTCAAGTGACTAAAGTCAACTCAAAATCAAATTTTCAATCCTTGAAGTTAAAGGTCAAATTTTCAATCCTTGACTCAGTAAAAATCTCCCAGCCTCAAGAATAAATCCTGGCTATGGTGTTCCAATGGAACATTTTTATAATTCTATGTCATAAATCTTATCCTCCGATAGAACAATGAACTTGGACTCAAGTTTAAATCACTTGAAGCCATTGTATGTTCAGTAAGAAGGAAAAACACTTATAGCACCTACCACTGGTCCACACATACAGCAATTTCAATTTTTCATTTATTGCTCAGAAAAAGTAAACAAGATACACATTAAGAAAACACGAGTACACACATATAAAGTGAAAAGCCAAGATAATAAATTGGATAATCTCAACTCAACTCAACCATCATCCGGCTAAATGAGGTCAGCCATAAAATTTACTTCTTCCAAATAGGTCTATTAAGGGCTAGATCCCTAATTATATTATATCATAATAATTATCATACTACTTACAATAAAAACAGCTACAAAAAGTGACAGGCGATTCATTTACTGAAAATGCTCCAGTTATCCCTAACTTGCCCAACACCTCAATTATTTTATAAATGTATATATAACTACTAACAAGAACAATGGTATTAAATAATAAGAAAAGCTCATGCACTTTCAAAAAACCAAATTGAATTAAAAAAAAAAAAACAATTTGAGAGCCCTAAGTCACTACCATTCTTCACATAATCAAGCCTTTCCCCCCTTTTTTATTTTGGTTATAACTTCACTTCAAATTTCTACTTGTCTACACTTGTTTCTCTTGATATGCTGAAATTTTCACTTCACTTTTCATTATCTTTATGTGAGAAACTATTATATATAAATTTCCTTTTCCTTATTTATATTTCTTCAAGATATGGAATCAAGTACTTGTTGATTTGCAAGACCCAAGAAACTAGAGAAAGAGGATTTGATAAAGATGAAGATGAAAAGTCATCAAAGAAGAGCAATGAAAACACGCATTGTTGGAGGTTGTTTAAGGATACGATTACTCGACCACTGCAAATAAAGTAAACAATATTTACCAATCTCTTAATTGAGGGAAGCAATTCGCTATCACAATTATCAATTTTTCCTTTATTTTCCTTTATTTTTTTTTCATTTGTCCCTATGTATGGGTTTTTCAATCTAAAAAGAACTACCTTAAAATGTATTATTATTTTATCAAAAACATGTTATGTACCTTTTCTTTCATCCAATCACTTACAATCCACATGCGTAGTTTAGTTCTACAAGTGCATTTTAATCGTTGCTTTGTTGCATTATGCTTTCTTGTGTCACCCGTATACTGTACTTTAGCTTGATGTACCCATGTCCTACACTTTATTATAGGGCATAGGTATGAGATATGCATGTAACACTTCTAAAGTTAGAACATTACTAAATAAATTCTTTAATAAAAAGAAGCATTAAAGAAAATAACTAATGTTCCGCGAAGTAGGAGAAGAATAAGAACAATAAATGCATTAAAATAAGAAAATGCAAAAGAAAAAAAGATATCGTTGAGTCCTCCCATCTCAAAACTTAAAAATAGAAGAGTCAAACCTTTAGATTTGTACTTGTGTTTGACACCCATACCCAAGTCTAGGTAGCATAGATGCTTCCATTCAATTTAACTGCACAGAGCTCTATTGGTTGGGAGTTGTTCTCTTTTTTTCCTATAACAAATTTTCTTTTTACTACCCTTGGGTTGACTAGGAAATTGCTAGTTTTATTAAAAAACCTCCCCTTTTACTCAATTCTAAATTATTGCAAAGATTTTTATGACCAAAATAATTTATTAGAATCACCAAGAATTAATTTTCCAGAATCAATTTAATGTTCTTCTAACTCATAATTTGTGTAAATATTGGAAAAAAACAATTATACTAATAAAATAATTAGACCGATTTCTTGTATGGCTTTTACCATTGGTTCAATTTCATAAGTAACTTCCAATCTTACTTTCATCCATTATATTTTAGTGTTGCCTAGTGTTGTCGAGGCATCACCTAGACACCTAGGTCCCCCGAGCACCTCTTGGGCCTAGGCCACCACCTAGGCGCTTCGGGGAAGTGGTTGTAATTTTTTTTTTTTTTAAGAAAGGGCATGAAAAATTTTTATTTTAAACTCTAAATTAATAAAAATTAAATAATATACTAAAATCTGTAATACATCATTTACTTTAGTATTATATATATATATATATATATATATATATAGAGAGAGAGAGAGAGACCAATGAAAAAATAAATAATTTTGTAGGGAACTCCAAATAACTATTTTATGATCTGCTTAGGCCTCGCCTTGCCTCACCTTACAAAGGTTTATCGCCTAGTTTCGCCTTTCGGCCTTGACAACACCAGTGTTGCCTTTTTCTTTTTGACTTAAATAACTTAAACATCATGATGCATTCTTGAAAGATCATTCTGCATTAATTGTCTTTGTTTCCATACTGAAATACCTAAAGCTTTGCTATGTTCCATGATGCTTCCATACTTAAAGTTCACATAGTTCAACTACTTTGGAAATTGTTAACCAATATTTGTCTCTCTCTTATGTTGATAACATTTGTCTTCTGGTTTTGTTTAGTAATTCTTAAAAATACTTTGTTTCTTTTCTCATAAATTATGCTTCTCTCACAAATCCACATTCTTAATCGTTAATTAATTAATTAATTAATTAATTTTAAGAGAAATAAAAAAAGCAATTATCTTAATCATAGTGATCAAATACACATCAAAAAACACCAGAGGAGATAAAGCAACCTACACCAAAATGATTTATCACTAGGACTCGCCATCCGATCGTGGAAACTAAAATGTACGTATAGACATAAGCTAAGACGACTAAGACTCATGTCACATGCATATAATTGTCCCAATTTAGAACCCAATCCCACAAGCAGTATCCTTTGCTTAGAGAAGACGCAAAAAACCAAGAGCTGGCTACAAGTTTGATACTCTTCCACAACTGAAGAATAGATTTTTCCACATCATGGAAGATTATACTGTTCCATTCTAGCCATATGAACCATAAGGAAGCAATAAAACAAAATAAAAAAAAACCCTCGTCCTTGGAAAGTAAAGGTATATGTCCTAGGGATAGCCAATCCACAATTTGATTAGGGATGGAAAACCCTCTACTAGAGAAGTCTAGCCGCCTTTTTCAAATCTCATGGGCAAAACTACAATGGAAGAAGATGTGGTTTATTTGTATCCCCCTCTTGCCTATGAAGACAACAATAGCGAGGGCACAATTCCCAATAACAAGTCAAGTCATTCTTCATTTATGAATCCATCATCAACCATACTATTAAAAAATAATATTATTAAATATTAACTAATGAAAATCATTACTTAATCTTTTTATCTCCAATCCAGATAAATGAGGTGGAAAAAAGACTAATGAAATATTATTTTCTGAAAGAAAACTTATAAATCATGTGAAATGGTCCACTTGTCTTTATCAAGTGTTATCATAGGTCTTCTTCTACTTCTACCATCATCACTACTAATGGTTAACTGTCACTCTTTCAAACTGACACATTTAATACTCTTCATTATACAATCTGAACCCTGTTAATTGGATGTCTTTCAAGACAATTGTTGCTAGTCCGATCATGTTTTGAAGATGCTTGTTTCTAACTTTAAATTTAATGTTTAGTCATGTAGCTACTTTAACATGCAGCCATTTGTTGACTGACAATCATCACCAAACAAATGTCAAAGGGAAAATTGCCAACAAAAATTTGTTTGGAAATAATAAGGATCCATTCAATTCCTACTACATTAATTACTTCTTTATTCCCCAACATTTGTTTCATAAATCATGGGTAACCTAAATGAAATCTCACAAAATAATTCTCTTAATTTTCAAGGGATATATTTGTATATTATTCCAAAAGCATTTATGTACTTACCAGTCTACTTTATTGTCTGATTGCTATTATATATCCCTCTCATTGAATAATTAAATCCTAATGCCTAAATGTTTTACTCCTTAATATCTCTTAGTTCTAATTTTCACATTCTCTTCACTTGTTTTCTATTTTACTCAAAAATAAACAATGCAATTAATCTTGATCCTACCAATTTTTGAACCCCTTCAATTTTTAGTCTCTTCACAAATATTTTTCAATTCATTGTGGACTCTTACTTTCGTTTAACGTAGTGCAAAATAATCAACACCAACAAATAATATGAGCTCCTGAATATCTATTCCAATAGATTTCGCAGATTCATCAATAACCAATATAAAGAAAAATGGTGTGTGCACAGGCATAGGTTTTTTTTTTTTTTGGTGGGGAGTCTGTAACTGGAAATTCAATAGTTTCTTTTCACTACTTTTTCAATTATTGTTATTTTAGTACTACTGTACATTACATAACTTTTATTAGGTCAATACAGCTATTTTATCCTATAATGTCTATTACTATCCCAATAATTTACAAAGCCCTAGGCATTTCCTTTTATTTTATGTGGGTTTTTTTTTTTAATCTATAAGTAATAAGTGGTTT
>JAJIYU010020170.1:0-10508 GCA_030144865.1 Tinospora cordifolia | reverse complement strand
TCTCCTTGGAGGAACAGGGGCCGTACACAGAGGTGAACCACCAATTGCATCCACTTGGATGCCTGATCCGGATGGAAAGGGAATAACGGCCAATGAACTTCTCGGTAACTGCGATCTGATGGCTGTCCCAGGCAACCAGAATTAGGCTCCAAATCTCAGTTCTCCTAGAATTCTATCAATATCTTATAGTGCCCTTTTTTTTCACATTAACTCCTTTTCCGTACTCTTTAAACAAGATTGAATTTTGAGCACAAGAAGTTCATATTTTGTTTGTTTTGAGTACAACACATGTCAAAGTCAACAATCAAAACCCATAACAAGTGTTATAATGGATCTTTTGCTCTTTCTAGAACAAAGACATCACATGCCAGCAAATGAGCTTTTCGTATCAAAAAGATTTTCCAATTTCTTGTTTTCCCTGAAGAAAACATCATACGCATTTAGACATGCATTAGGCCTTGACAATTTGAACAGCTTCAATAAAACGTGGCAGTCTTTTTTATCAAAAGTTCAATACTTCCATATCCAATAGACCAAACTAAAGTTTTCATTTCTGATTTTTCATTATGTACTTGCGAGGGGAAATAACTGCTTCTTTTCTAACTAATAGATGACAACAATTTCATTAGTCCAAAAAAAATAGAGCCATTGAAGCTTCAATGGTAATATTCATAGAATTAATATGAACTATAACGCCTAACGCACAATTGTATTGAAACTGAATGAGATTTATACCTCAAGGCGTCCTTCAAGGCAAACCACTCGAAAATTGCTTTTAAGCTTAAACCTTAGAGTCAAACTACAAAGCTTAAGACTCAATTTTCACATATCAAAATTTATTTCTTTCCAAGAATAAATGTATGATTATGTCTTTTGGACTATAATAACAATCTATTTTCATTTTTAAAAAGTAAATCTATTTCAATCAGTGGACTGGAGCACCTATTTGGCAGATGTAAAAGACTAAGGAAACTAGGGAGTTTATGGAACAAGAGATGTCAAACCCTGCCTTCATCAGACTCCAAGATACTGTTGTCTCGGACTTGTAATTGTCAATTAAAGAATAGCTTGAAAAAGTACTGGTAATGTATTTATTTTGTTAAAATCTAGTGTATCTCGAATGAAAGAACATCTGAATGTTTAATGATTGTAGTAACAAAAGCATTTAGATTTAGGAACAGAACCTATTTTTGTTTGTTAATTTGCCAAATTATGTAGTCTATCTTTCAAGTTATTGGCTCAAGGATTGGATGTACAACTAATATATATATATATATTTTTGTGTGTGTGTGTGTGTGTATGCATGTATTTATGTATGTATATCATGTTTCTTGTGAAAATAAAAAATAAAAAAAATAAAAAAAAAAACTCTACTTCATTCAAGTAAACTAAAGCTTTACTAGTTATGTTTCTTGTGTGTATATATGTGCATGCATGTATTTACGTATTGAGCCGGATATCTCATCCGGCATTTTGTACTAGTTATTATTATTAATAATAGTTTCCAGTTTCAAAAAACAAAAAAAAACAAAAAAAACTAAAGCTTTTTCCTCTTTATAGGCCAAGGTGCCTTTGCTCCCTACTAGTAATACAGTTTGAGATTTACAAGCAATCAATTTAAATATTTTTTGGCAAATTATTCTCAGCCAACTTGTATCAAATAAAAAGGTACTAGTGGCAAAGACCTAATAATTTTAAATTTTACTTGGTAATTTTCTATATTAATGCTTTTAGTAGTTTAAAACTTGATGTTTGAAAAGTTTAACATATGATACGTGCTCAATTAGTTGTTGATGATGATAAATGACAAATAAAACAGATAACATGTTAAGAAATCATTTCGTTTGCCATGTGGATGACTCTGTCAAACCTAGGAAAAGGATACAGTTTTAGGGAGTGGCTGTCAAACAGGCAGAAAATGCTGTATGGGATGTACGGGAACAATCTACAATGCAAGGGGGACATTCTTTTGTTGCTTATCACTTTTGCACTACGTAGTGATCTGGCTGTAAGGGATATGTCAACCCACAATGATAAATTAATGAATACTATCTCATTTCTTTCAAAAAAATAAGAAATTTTTTGAGCTCTCCAAACACAAATGAAACTGTATCATATTTCAACTTTATAAGTTTCTTGATTTACAATGAATTCTAGTAATTTTTTTTTCTATTTTTATAAGTCTTTGTTTATTTAAAAAAGAAAAAAAGAAAGACAAAAGGAAATGTGAGGCTTGCGCCCCAAATTAACAAGTCCCGGCCTTTTTTAAACTTAGGACTCAACTAACTAATAATATAGTGATCAGTCAACTAAGAGTCAATGCCAAGAAAGCATCTTCAGATAAATTCTAATATGTAATTTTCCTCTAGCCCCTCCAATTGTAGATTAATTTGCTACAGAAGACGAACCAAAAGAGTGTGAAATATAAAGGGTATCAATGGAACAGCCCAATAAAGTAGCATTGCAGCAAGAGCACAACCACAATCTGTGTGTGTGGCTTGGTCAACCACGGTGTCAATTGCTTGGTCAACATCCAACACATAACTCGCATCAATCAATCATTTCACAAAAGATGGGAAAGAATCAACAAGTAATATAGGTCCCAAATCATATAGTCAATGACCATCTGAACAAAATGGAATTAGCTTTCTTACCATTTTCCAAACATATGTGATCTGCTTCTTCAGGACCTTCATATAAAAGAACCCTATCCAGAAGTTCTATCTTCCAAGGTGGCAAATGTGTTTCAGCACTCTCAATTTTCAAAATGTTTCCCCTTTGGTGTTCGCTGCCTGCACAAAAACTTGGTCGCCACAATCCAGGGGATCCAATAGAAAGGGCATTCGAGGAGATTGAAACTGAAGGAAGAACAATAAAGAGGCCATCTTGAGTCACCAAATAGAGACATCCCAGGGATGAAAAGCCGACAGCTTCTCCTATAAAAGCCCCTTCTTCATATATGCTACAATCAACAATTCGATTCAAAGCTTTGTCATCTTGAACTACTGAAGTAATATGCAAAGGCATATGAACAATTTTAAAACCCTTCTCATTGTATGAGTTGCATATCTTAACAAGTCGTGTAACCCCAAAGGAAGAAAAACACATGGAATCATTTCCAGTAAATCCTTCAACAGGGAGAAATACCCTCCTAAGTGAAATAGATGATAATTCAGAACTGCCCACACCTTGATCTTTTACATGTGATGCAACAGAGAAACCACTCAAACAGGAATCATAGTGGCTTTCTTTTCTTTGACTAGAAAATCTTTCCTTTTTCAGAGGCTTAAAGTCTCCTGTGTGAGAATGAGGAGGATCAGAAAATACCTTCTGACACCCTAATTCAGCACCTCCAACCTCCCAACCAACCCCAAAATGTTGAAAATGTGGGAATGACTTATTAATTGAACAATATTTTTCGGAGAAATAGCTGAGAGGACAAATCAAATAAACTATGCCATATTCATCAGCCACAGCTAAATATGAAGAACTAAAAGCAACCATCAACCTTTTGAATCTTCTTGTGCATTTATAATCTTTGATGCCATTGCTCTTCTTAAAACAAATTTTTTGATCTTTTTCAGCTTGAATATCAACACATTTAAGTCCCATGTCATCAACAATGTGATGCTTTTCTCGTTCCATTGACTCTAGAGTCGAATTAAAAGCACACATCCGTAATACATCAATAGAATGAACAAGTTTTCCAGTTGTTGAATCAAAAGCTACAACCAAACCAGAGGCCTTGAGACAAATAAGAAGACTATCAGAAAATTGAAAATCAGTCCACCCAAAGTTCAGACCTGTGCTCTGATACATATCCTGAAGCTCTATAGAACAAACCCATTTGATTCCCCACTGGTACATCATAGCTACCACCACCAAAATCTTGTTCACACTTTTCCCATTTTCTTCAAGCGGGCTTGCCAATTTTAGCACAAAGCCAAGTAAGCGGTGCGAAGAACTGGAAAACACCCTCAAACTCCTAAATAAACTACAAGTTCCCAATCTCCATTTTTTGTAATTAGGACTGGTCAGATCAACTGAATCAGAATGTGAATGTTCCAATTTATTGCCAACTAATTCTAGCAGTGTTGTTGCAGCACTCCATTTCCCCTTTTGTGACGAAGGACCAATGCGAGAAAGGAAGTCTAACAAAACTGAAATGCAATCAAAAATGCTAAATGAAACAACCTCTGCAGAACAAGGAAATGTTACCTTGCTAGGAAATATGGTCCAAAATTCACCATCAACATCTTTAGTCTCAACTTCAACAAGGAATGTCCTCAACCATTTCTTTGATGAAATTACCGATGTCCCATCAACCTCTGAGAAACTAGCATCATATGAACGTTTCTCATTTTTGTTACCACCATTCACTTCACTGAAGTTTCCTGTGGCTTTGCCACAAAAGTTAGGTTGTTTATTTCCCAGTATTTTATCAACTATTGCAGGTTCCCACTCAACCCACCTCCCTTGTCCAACCACATCCTCAGGCAAAACTTTATTCAGCAACTTGTTTTTATCCTGATAACGAAAAGCATGGGCTGTCATGCCATGATCACCAGACACAAAAAGAAGTTCGTTGAAGGTGACACCGTTACACCGATTGTATGTATCTCCACCATGGCCCCAAGCAGATGATTTGACATCACAAAGAACAGGATAATGCTTAGATTTCAAAGAACTATTGTTAAGTGATGTTGTAGAATCAGAATCAGCTTCTACAGATCCAGATGAACTTGGAATATTGTATTGTGATTCTGACGTATTTATGTCTTCCAATGCTGAAGGACAGGAATCTGAGATATTTGAATCTTGAAAACATTCTTTGTAACATCCATTTTGTTCATTCCTTTTAGAAAAATTCCCTGTAGATCTAAAAGGAAAACTCTGAGTGGAGCTCAAGGAAAACAGCAAAATAAAGAAGCAAGAATTACAAAAGGTTAGTATCTTCACCAGTAAACAAGGGGAGCAATAACGCTTCACAATGATATGAACGAAGTAGCAACAGCTCCCTCGTTGGTGAAAGAGAAGCTTCACAGAATTCCAATGGTTTTAGTTGCATTTGAGGTGGCCACTTATGCAATAGAAGTACAGCAGGACTATCTACAGTCTCACCACTACATGAGGATACCATTTCATTCCTGTAGAACGAGGAGGAATAGACAATTAAAGCAAAAGAAGAGAAACCACTGAACAACAGGCAAACACTTGTTTAATCTTGTATAAAAATATTACAGAATCCTAATTTAGCCTTTGCAACAATAAAATATAAAAAAGTACGCTTTATTCATTAAAAAAATATGACAAAAAAAAAGAAGGCAGCCCAATGCAGTTAAAAGGAGGAAACGGATATAATATAGGGCACTAAAACACACTTGACAGAATCTCCTTGCCAATTGACACATCCAGTACATCTACTTTTGAGTCTTTCCTGTTCCACCTATTCTCTCTCTCTATCCCTGACCCCACCGCACATCTTTCTCTCGTACCTTCATCAGGAATTCTCATATTACTTCAATAGCCAAGTTCGTTGGGCCACAATCACCCATGAGAAGCTTAATTATGTTGGCATTTTGCACATAGATACAAAAGTTCGGCGTTATCACCAAATTGGTGCTGCATGTGTAAGAATAATGAAGAGTCTTGCTGCCACCTGTTCTTTAAATGTGATTTCTCCAAGGGAGTTTAGCAGAAACAGATAGTATGTTATATTGGGGTGCTTTCCCGACAATTTCCACCATGTGGATGGTTTTGGATGTCATTATTTGCCCCTCTAATTTTAAAGATTACTGGAGGGTGGTTGCTTTCGCTGTTGTATGGATAATTTGGCAAGAGCAAAATAATCGTATTTTTTATGGGAAAGAGATGGTGATAGAGGGAGCTTGGGATAGATCTTAAAACCTGGCATAAGCTCATGTCTTTATAAGGATGTTCCCTTGGGAAGTGGTTGAGGGGTTGGACACCAAATCTTGTATAGGTCATCTATGGGTGGCCATGTTCTTCCTTTTTGGGTTTTGTTTTTAAATGTACTTCATCAATACCCACTAATACCATTAATACAATTTTTTGTTTCTTAGAAACATAAAAATAAAAATAAACCATCTTGTATTTAGTTTCTCATTAATTATTGACTATATATACATATGAAATTAAGCTTATCCAATATATTTTCATTTTTTTGAGTTCCATCTTCAAACAAATTTGAAATAAGCTTTTTTTTCCAAACATTTTTTTGAAAGGAAACGATATAAAATATTATAAACTTTTTTTTTTCAAACATTTGACGAATAAAGTAAAGTTTTCAAAGGATTTTATAAGTTTTGCATGGTATTAACTTTTAAAAATTTTGCCAATAGAGTGTAGTTTTCAAAGGATTTTATAAATTTTACATATCATTAGCTTTTTGTTGACTCAACCACAATGAAGTTTTTATTCCATCTGTTTACACTTCATTTGTAATCAAACAATTTAAAATCAAGAAAATCACTCAGCAATTGAAGAAGTTCAATAAAAACCAAGAAGGTTAATCATAATTTGAAGACATACGATGATCTTCCATTCTACACTTTCCATGTTCTTGTGGCCAAATAAAATAAGATCGTGATTTCTACTTGTATATAAAAATCAATCAACTTTCACATAGTGGTTGTGTCAATACATGAATGGTTGCTGGGATCATAGAAATATCATGGAATCCTATATCAAATGATATCACACGTAGCATTGTTTATTGGCATGGTGATTTTGGGATTAGAAATCAAATAATAGGGACGTATATAGGATCATAAAGGTCATTGTAAAATCAGCCTATAATGATCTTACAAATCCATTGAAATCAACTAAACATTTTCCTATTATGTAGGATCAATTACATGAGTGATGAGTCTACTTCCTCTAATCAACTCTAAGTGAAAATCCAGCATACATTTCAAAATTATCCTCAGATTTTATGATTTTTCATTCAATGACTGACAAATCAAATACAATCAAATTCCTCCAAAAAAAAAAAAAATTTGTTGAACAGTTGAAGTCAGGAAAATATTGAAATATTTCACAAAACTGAGAAAACCGTTCAGTTTTTTCTTCTTCTTTTTTTTTTTTTTTTGTTTTCTATTATAACTTTTCAAACACACAACTGCACCAATTGCTTGAAGACAATCTTAAAGAATCAAAACGCATAACAGTGAAGTATAATTCACAATTTATGATGTTCAAACCAAAGAATCACTTCAAAGCAATATACAATTTCAACACTAATTTAAAATGACATTTAAAATGTAATTTATAAATTATGTGCAATCAATCCAAAAAGATACAATATGGTCAACAATTTAAGTGCAACAGAAGCTTGCATGTTAAGATATGTGGTTAATAAGAAATAAATAAATAAATAAATGAAATAAATTAACTAGGAAATGATATAATGATGGTAATGGTAACCCCCAATTGAAGATAAAAAGTGGGATAATTGACTGTGTAATTTGTACATAAACAACAAAAAACTTTAGATGCTCTAATTAGGAAGAGGAAACTTCTCACATTCCATGATCATGTAATGGAAGAAGTAGACCCCAAATAACATGGATAAAAATAATTAAAAAATAATAATTCGAATGTTAACTTAGCCTAAGTAGAACAAAGTGCAAGAAGCAAATTCATGCAATTATGAAAATGCTTGGTTGAGCTGAGTCATGCATAAAAATCTCATAGATGTTAAGCGAAAATGTCATAATTAGAAACATGTCCAGTGTCTTCACAACACATCTATAGCCCACATAACAACATACCCAAAACTTTACTCCTAGAATTATAAGTGAGATCAACTATTAGTAATGAGGCTTGCTGATAAAAGCAAGGTTCTACTAAACGTCCAATTTAATAATCGTTATAAATTGATGCTTAGTTTGTTCACATCTTGTTTCTTTATTATCTTCCATAAAGCATAGTAGGCCCGATACTAGTGTTAAATTTTTTCCCTTCAAGAACAACCATTTGCAGCCAGACTAGTTCAAGTATACAGATAGACTAGATAGTTCGTGCATGATGGAAACTTTTGTCAAAGCAACCTATTCCAATATCCTTGCGACAAAAATGAGCTCTCTTTGAGCAAACTCCGCACCTATCAATCGCTAACAAACAGAGAACGGTCCGTCCATCACTTCTAAAACTAAACACCGAAATTCTTGGCATAAACGCATTCAAAAAAGCATGAAATAAAAAGAATAGTTCGTCAGGACAAAGAACTAACATCTAATAGAAACACTGATTTTTGTCCTTACATTTCCGCGAATAAATAATCAATCAACCCAATCGCCTCATCCACAGCGTCCTAAATCCTAATCCCAGAACTTCAGAAAAAAACCTGAAATCAGATCAAGCAAACAAGAGAATCAGATGAAACAGCAGAACCGCACGCAATCAAATAATCTGAACTCCGAAATTGTTCATTTCCATGCGTAGATGTACCAGTGACATGACTAGGGTTTCAGCCGGAACTCCTTGGATCTTCTCTAATTGGAGGAACTCGACGCGCGCAAAATCATCGGGACAGGATTCCGACACTTCGTAACCCTTCTCGCCATTTTGTTTTCTTGCGCGTGTTGCTGATTTCCCGCTTTTTATATATACACGTTAGCAGTCGTCAGACCTTCCTGATGAAGAATCTCTGAGAATAGCAAAGAATTTACCGGAATTGCCATTGAACTCTTGGAAGGCACAAGCGGGTTCGCAGCCCAAATCGTCCGTGTCCCGTACGCCCGTCTGGGTGCGTACCAAGGTAAAACGCGGTCCGATGGCTCTGTTCCAGAGCTTTATGTGTCTCTGTCGTTTTAGCTGGTACATACTACGGTGCTAGGTTGCCCTGTTTTTTGGGACTTTTTTTTCAAATAACACAAAATAAATAAATTAATTTTAAAATATCCAATTGATAAAAATTATACATAATCTATCCAACTTTCAACAGTGCACTGCCACGTATGCGTCCACATGGCAGATTTGAATTTTTGTAATGTCCACGTATGAAGGCGTCTTTTGAAAAGACGACTTCAGTGTAAATTTTTTTACACTAAAGGCGTCTTTTGAAAAAACGACTTCAGTACAAATTTTTTTACACTAAAGGCGTCTTTTCAAAAGACGACTTTAGTACAAATTTTTTTTACATCAAAGGCGTCTTTTCAAAAGACGATTTCAGTGTAAATGGCCCCATTTACCAAGTTTGCGAACAATTCGGGAGGAATTTTCTCGCGGGTCCACTTCCAACAAGTTCTAATTGCCTCCCACGAACACCCGGAAGTGACAGAATAATTTTTGGACCCCCGAATCAAAATTTGGATGCGTCACTTCTTTTTCAAGTATTCGGTGATAACTTTTTAATGTCAAACCTATTTCTACTCACTGCAGGTAATCCGGGTGGGATTTTCTCGCCGAACTTTCCAGCAAGTTCTAATTGCCTCCCAAGAACATCCAAAAGTGACGAAATAATTTTTCGAGCTCCGGATTACCCGCAGTGAGTAGAACAGGTTTGACATTAAAGAGTTTTCACCAAAGACTTAAAAAAGAAGTGACGCATCCAAATTTTGATCCGGAGGTCCAAAAATTATTCCGTCACTTCCGGGTGTTTGTGGGAGGCAATTAGAACTTGCTAGAAGTGGTCCCGCAAGAAAACCACACCCGAATTGCCCGCAGTGAGTAGAAATAGGTTTGACGTTAAAGAGTTCTCATCGAAAACTTGAAAAAGAAGTGACGCATCCACATTTTGATCCGGAGGTCCAAAAATTATTCCGTTACTTTTGGATGTTCGTGGGAGGCAATTAGAACTTGTTGGAAGTGGTCCGGTGAGAAAACCCCATCTGGATTGCCCGCAATGAGCAGAAATAAGTTTGACGTTAAAGAGTTATCACTAAAGACTTGAAAAAGAAGTGATACGTCTAAATTTTGATTCGAGGGTCCAAAAATTATTTTGTCGCTTCCGAGTGTAGTGTTCGTAGTAGGCAATTATGACTTGTTGGAAGTAGTCCCATGAGAAAATTTCTCCCGAATTGCTCGCAAATTTGGTAAATGGGGCCATTTACACTGAAGTCGTTTTTTGAAAAGACGCCTTTGATGTAAAAAAAATTTATACTAAAGTCGTCTTTTGAAAAGACGCCTTTAGTGTAAAAAAATTTATACTGAAGTCGTCTTTTGAAAAGACGCCTTTAGTGTAAAAAAATTTACACTGAAGTCGTCTTTTCAAAAGACGCCTTCATACGTGGACACGACAAAAATTCAAATCTGCCATGTGGACACATACGTGGCAGTGCACTGTTGAAAGTTGGGTAGATTGTGTATAACTTTTACCAGTTGGGTATTTAAAATTTATTTATTTATTTTGTATTATTTGAAAAAAAAGTCCCTGTTTTTTGTTTTTTGTTTTTTTTTTAAGTTTTAATATATATACTTGTGCCACTTAACAATTAAATTTATGTTTTTTTATTAGTTTTTAATTAAATGAAAGTAAAATAAGT
>JAJIYU010020169.1:0-10518 GCA_030144865.1 Tinospora cordifolia | reverse complement strand
TGACATAGATTCCCACCCAGAGATTTCACTACACCCAATCAATTTCGCAAATGTCTCAATTTCTAAGGCTTCTCAAGCCCTACTATACTTGACTGTCCCATACCAGCCAAGCATAGGGAAATGAGTTCCTCCAAAGCCATCGATCATTCACCAAACATGGCTCATCGTTCTTTGAGTTAAGGATTATTCCATACCCTTGAATTTCTATGCTTCCCATACCACATAGAACCCAAGGAAACAGGATCCTCCCGATCTCGTGCCCTGACCAAAAAAGTGTTCGTGTTTCACACGTTTTTAGTCTCTAACTTATGTCATAAAAGTTTATTTATGATTCATTGTGCCACCTTTGGAAAACCCCAAGTCTCTACTTAAGGTCTTTTTCCTAGACCTAGGTTCTCAATTCCTGATTGAAAAGTCCTTGTATCAAACCTACAATCTTCTATGATACAAGCCTTGGCAGCTCCTTGGAACTATAGTAAATTCATTGCCTTTAGTTCCCCTCTCCTGGTTCTCTTGTAGAAAAATAATTGTGTTCTTCAACTCTGACTACTTGTATGAGCTGGTGGGACAACCTCCTGATCGGACGGCGAGACCGAAGTTTGCTTAGCAACCGTGCTTTCTAGAACGGGATAACCCATCTCTCTTTCAATGTTTAGCTTTACTTGGGTCAAGGCTTACCCACTGTCGGCTCAACTCGTAATTTTTATATCCAAACAAAACCTTTGAATATATATTTCTCTTTTTGAAAAATAATTTTTCAAAATCATTTCAGTTTTTAAAACAGGAGGTAGGACTTCTAAATTAAATAAATAAATAGTCTTATCTGACTAAAGTCTAGGCTCTAATACCACCTTTGTAACACCCCACCGCTTGAGCCTCATCGTCCACGTCATCTGATGACATAATTTTCTTTGATCAATAATCTTGGCCTACTCGAGAGACGTGTCCATGCTACGTTCTTTTTTCATTCTGAGAGACTTCCTATGCATATAAGTCTATGTACAAAATCTTTCATAGCTTCATAAATAAAATTCTTTATTTATTTATTCTAAAATTCTGAGTACATGATCTATTACAGTAAAAAATAAATTCAAGACTGAAATAAGTAATTTAGCTTGGGCCCACATGCCCTACAATGAAATAAATAAAAAGAATTCCTAATAGATAACCTTCCATGTAGGCTGATAAATTAATTTCCTGAAACGTGAAAAATGAGGGGGGTGAGCTAAAAAGCCCAGTGAATCATTTCATCTATTTAATTCATTATTTCAACCAAATAATACAAGCATATCAAACACTTTCAGAGATTAAATCAATTCAAGCAATATATTATTTTAGTTGTAATTTAGACCGACCGGGAATAAACTCTGTGTTCCAGATCTAGAGAGTGAGATCAATTCTGAAACTCAAACCCTTCTGTAGTGGGATTATTCTTGAAACTCGTTCCATTCTGGTGTCAGTCTTGACAACCAATTCAAAAATCCAATTCTACATGGAACACAGAAAGTTCGTCCTTGTACTGGTACGTGGTTGAAATCTTATTTAATCTTATTTTTTTGTATAGAGCAATATAAATAAATATTTCAACAGTAATTAAATATAACAATAGTATAACATCATAAATCAACAGAAACACAGATTTTTGACTTCTGATGTAGAAGATCGTACGAGACGCAACTATAGAGCATACTCTCTCAAACAAAAAAGACGACTTTCGATTTCTGATGTAGAAGATCCTCCAAGACGCAACTACAGAGCATACTCTCTCAGTCATAAGTAATAATTTAAAAACATAAAGTAAACTAAGCACATAAGCAAGCATTATTTAAATCAAAATAATAAATTAAAAGAAGGGGAAAGAACTTCACCTCGAAATTGTTTTCCCCAATCTTTGTAGCACTTCGTGGCTACTACCTCGTAGGCTATTTAGAATAGCTCAAGAAAAAAAATGGGACTGGGGGTGCCAAGAAGGAGGCAAAGAGAGAAAGTAAGAGGAATTTCAACTCTTGTTCTTGGATGAGTGAAATGAGTAGGGTAGAGGGGTTTATATAGAGTCTTTGAGGGTCATATTTGTCATTTTTTGCTTTCCTAATCAAGAAAACTTCCATTTTTGTTTGTTTTGGGCGGCTAAATGATTAGGGTTTTCGATTTAGGGTTTTTGATATTTTTTTCTACTCAAATCGATGGCTAAAAACATTTTTTTTGTTTAATCTATGTTAATTTTTTTTCTATATTTTTTTCTTAATTTTTTTAAATAACCGAATTCGTGCGCAGTGAATTCACTGTGCGCGAATTCGCCATTAGGCCCATGGGCACCTTTTATATATATATCTTCTTTTTTTCATAAATGCATCTAATTAATACTTTACACATATACTTCTATATATATTAATATCATACTAAATATATTATTCAACATATTATTTTCATAATTGCATCTAACTAATACTTTACACATATACCTCTCTATGTATATTAATATCATACTAATTATATTATTCAAAATATTATTTTCTTATTTTAATAGAGAAGACTATGATGCACATACACATATTAAGTATATTTACCCAATATTACTACAAGCCTAATATTAATTAATGCATATCCATATATACTTCTATGTCAATTAATTAATTAATTGCATAGCAATTTAAGATAACATGTCAAATATATATATATATATATTTATACATATATGCACCAATTAATAAACTCACATATATAGGCATAGACTAATCGCATACATATATACAAAATAATTTGGGGTATTACATCAATTCATTGTCAATTGTGTTGTCTTTTACCATCAAATGTGATTGAACATGGTTTTAGAAAGAAATTATACAGTTCTATCATTGGTCTATATACAAGAGGAGTAATAGTTTTTTAGAGTGAGGAGCAAATGAATCTGACAAAGTTAAATGATTTATCAAAGGATTTGATTGAAGTTATAACAAATCAAGAACCATTTGAGTATTTTCAGAAAACAAAAACAAAGAGAGTTGAAAACTGTAATTATTTTATGACAACTGTGGGATTCATTCACAATCATTTTATGCAATTCTGCTCAAGTTTCAACTACATGAGAAAATAGCTTTTGACTCAAATCTAAATTCATTCAATAAGTATGCAGTCTGAAAGTAATGTTTTAAGAATTCATGTCATCCTCATTTCATCTTTTGAACGCAAAAATGATAACATTGTCACCTGAAAATAGTCTTTCATCACTTCTATATCATTCTAAGTTACGTTAACAAAAGAGTCTTTTAAGAAACTATAGGAGTTACTTGCTAAAATTCTCAATTACAAGAAAGAAAGCAATACTCATGTTACATGAAGCATCAACAATACTCATGCTACATAAAAAGGAAAACTTATTTTTCCCAATAAAGGAATACTCATGCTACATGAAGCATCAACAATAATAGGAAGAAAAAAAATTCTCAATTGATCTGATTTTTGTATCTAACTATAATATGAAGTAAAGAAAACCTATAACGTTTTTCACATACCAGTTGTGTTTTGCTACTCACTCATGCCAAAAGATCTCCTGTCATAATTGACTTAGTTAGCTGCGACTGATATGATGAAACAACCTATTGTAATCATCATGCTACACCCTTCCAATGATCTCCAAGCACATACCAAAAGATAGTTTTTTGCTTGGTGTTTTCCCCTTGATAGAGCCCTTAACATGGACAGGACTGATGAAGACTGGCTCTATCTTGACAGTAGGATTTGGTTTAATTCGATTAGCTTCTCTATCATCCATAGGGCTTAATATTTTGTTTTCCATTTCTCGCCCAGATGCTTCATCCTCATTCATCACCACCTGCAAAGAATACAAACACATTTGGTGAATCCATTAAAAGATCTTGAAAAATTATTCAACAATGATTCGAGCATGGGTGACCATATGAAATTTGAGGAGTGTTGTGCAAAACAGAGCAAAAGTTTCTAGAGAATTCATAATAGCATGAACCAAAATATATAAAAGGAGGCATGAAGTGGAAAAATGCTAACATAGTAGTTGACTTAATATGATATATATTATATTCCATAGATGTCACATGTTGGAAGAAGTTCACTGCATAGTTTAATACAGTCAATCACATTGGTTAACATTATTACAGAGAGTGAACCACATTAGGAACAACATTGGCTTATCTTTCTTATTCTCACTTTAGTTGGACGGTTTTGCCAGTTGTTCATGTCTCCCCATTGCAACATAAGCTAGCTTAGCAATGCCATTATACCAAATAAAAGGGCATGAAGTGTTCAAAAATGATGATCATATCAAGGTCTAGGGCATCACTTTACAAGATATAAAAATTAAAGATGAAGCTAGGAAATCAGTATAGAACTTGTGATTGACAATTAAAAAGAGTTATGAACTAGAGTTCTTCATTGATTAATTACCCTAATAAATGGCAGCGACCATCATAAATAGCTTGGGAGACAAGACCCATTAGCCCAACACTCCCTCCTCCATACATAAGATCAATGTCGCGAACCCTTCTCAAGTGACGTCACGACCGGTACAAAATTTCCCAAACATGTTAGAACCCTAACATGTCAAAAAACCTTATAAACCTTTCCAACCAAATCACCCAATTCCCTAAAAATTCTAATTGAGTCTCCTCTAAAAATATAACATGTCACCAATTTCAATCATTTGATAATCACAATCAATATAAAATATATATATATATATATTTCTTCATAAAATAAACCACCCATCCACACAATTCATAATTTGTTCTTGTCGGGACCCCTTCTCTAAGCCAAGGGCGGCCTGACCAGCACAGTGGCCTGACAAACCCTCTCACCAAGTCAAGTTCGCCCGACTACTGTTAAGCCCTTTCCAAAACTCATACAATAGACGATATCAGAATAACTTAAAAGCAAAAGTAAGCAACATCTAAAGTGGAAGCATTTAATTAAACATTAGTCTTGTCCAAAATACATGATGACCCCTTACATATGTACAAAATGACTAACCTCTAATCAAAAGATCAAAAGAACAGGGATGGAATTGTGAGGGAATCAAGTGATCACTATGTCTTTCCCTTTGTCAGCCACTGTAAAACCTGAAATGATGATAGAATAGTAAGCCTAAAATCAACGTGGCTCAGTGAGTAGAAAGATCAGCATGTCAACTATAACCAATACTCTAAAACAATGCATGTATGCATGAGCAGTAAAAATAATATGGCATTCGAAAGCATGGCATAGTATGAAAACAGTTATAAACAGCGCATCAGTTTCAGAAAACATCTCAAATCAATGCCAATAAGAAAAACATATCTAGGCTAGCTTAACTCAACAAACCCAACCTATGGTCATTACTCGAGCGGGTCCTGAGTCAGGTGTACTAGCTACTCGAGCGAGTTGTGAGCTAGGCGTACTCCGCGAATGCCCTAACCCCTCGCTCGGTCCTCGAATGCCATGACTCGAGTAGGTTCGTGAGCTAGGCGCACTGATCATATACCCTAACCCCTAGCGCTCGGACTTTGAGTTTATCACAATCACATCAAGTACCCTGACCCCGACGCTTGGCCCTTGAGCCTATAGTTTCACTACTAGTGTACATCTACTAATCTCAAAACCAATCAGATGTATTTAAGACTTTTGAAACCATTTAAACCATGTCATTTCATACAAGTTTTATGCAAGGAATAAAAACCACAAAAAATACCTAAGTCAAACTACTCACCTTGGGTCCTGCGCACCAATGTCCTGTCGACAACCGGCCCAGTCCCGTAGTACTTTCTCGAATCTGCATCAATTAAACTCAATCTCAGTTTTATCCATATAGTGGCCTAATCTCAAATCTCACTATCCCTACTCAATTTTGATCAACCTGAGTCGTTTCAGTTAATCGGTCAAACCTGGTCAACTTTGGTCATCCTAGTCACTTTTGGTCAATTTGTGCCCAAATTGGGTCAACATAGGCAATTCAGGTCAAGATGGGGTCAAAAGGGTCAAAATCCCTAATTCCAATCACTTAGATACATCTTTAGCTTAGGCCCTAACTGCACAATAATTATTCCAATTTTTTTGCGGGTAATCCTTACATTGGATTTAATCATGAATTTAGGACTTCATTTGGTAGTATTTTTTTACTGAGATACCAGGAACTATGTGTTTTCAGATTCTATGTGACAGGCAGTGACGGTTTGCCTAATTTGAACTACTTATCCATATCAGAATGCTCTAAAATTTAGTAGGAGTAATCTAGACATACTTAGAAATCTGTCTACCAAATTTTAGCTCAATCTATTAAGATTTGGCCATTTAATTTAATCTCAGAATTTTCAGTTGAATCAAAGGAACTTCTGGGTTCACACTTCCTAGCAGTAAAGTTTCCAAATTTCCTGTGATCAATTCAACTGTTGGATTTACGTAAAAATTTTCATATTTGATCTATTCTTCCCAAAAAGTTACCAAAATTTTATTTCACAATTTTTGGACCTCGTTTGATATGTTTTCCAATGGTGATATCAGGATATTTGGTTTCCCCGGACTGCATGTGACAGGCAGTCACTAAGTGCTCCAATTGACCTATCTTTAAAAATCAGAATGTTTTGAAATTTGGCATGTATATTCTAGGCATATCTTATGACCGTTTCACCAAATTTCAGCCCAAAATAATCATTTTTGGTCACTCAATTGGTTCTTCACATTTCAGTCCTGAAACAGGTTTTTCAATTTCTTAGTTTTCTATGCTTATTGGGTGCTTAATTTTCCCTCTCCACAACACTGATCTGAGGGTCTATTTTACTAATTTTGAAAGGTTTCAGATCCCTGAACACTATCTATTAAGTATCTTCTAAAAAAGTAAGTAAGTATAACCCTAATCACCCTCAATTACAAGTTCCATCATAACAAACTTAAGGGATTTTTCAAAAAATATTCTAAGTCCTAAAATCCTAACTAACAAGGCACATTGGAAAGCATGGTAAATCATATTCACAAAAGGTTGTGGTTCAAACCTTATACCTTCTTATAGTCCCCAATGTGAGCTTTAATCACTCCAAAATTCGATTTGATCCGATGCTCCTATCCACTTCAACTGGTGGTTCAAAGTTGCATCCAACACTATTTTTCTGGAAAACTGCTGTCACAGTTGGCAAACAGTCCACTTTGGCCCTATTTTTGACGCATTTCTAAAGTTTATTTTCTATTTTGTACAAAATGAAAGTTAAAGAAGATGCTTCAAAGTTTACAACAAGCTATCATACGTCCAAAACGAACCTCGGATGGGTTATGATTCGGCTCCACGAAGTTAAGATCAACACTCCCTTTTCAGTTTTCTGGGTTTGAAACCTTGTGAACAGCCCCCTTTCTTGACGGTTTTAGCTTCAAATGGTTCTTAGATTCAGCAAACCTCTTGTGGGACTTTGTAGATGGTAGCAAGAGCTGTAAAACAAGCTAGGATTCAATGGATTTGGTTGAGAAATGAGGGAGATATAGGTTCATGAAGATGGCTACAACAATTGGAAATTCTGGAAATTTCAGCTCAAGTGTGATTCTTTTGTTACATGGGGAGGCGTTTGCATGACAAATTGGGGTGGCATGTGGCCATCATGTGGCTTCCAAGCTCCCATGCTGGATGCCCAGTTGGCATCATTCATTAGCTACCTCAAGAGGTTGAACATGATGGCAAAACCATTTGTCCAAATACCATGAGCAACCATGGTTTCAAGCTAGAAAATTGCCAAAAATTTAGGGAAATTCGAGCAAAAGACAAAACAAAAAGGGGGGTGGGGGTTTGGCTGGGCGTGTGGGCCGGTCCGCATGCCAGGCGTGGGCGCCTAGCGCCTGGGCCTCCTTTTCGGCCTGAGTCCCTGCACGAGCTTCTAGCCCGTGTGGGCCAGGTCTTGGCCCGCTGGGGCCTGTGCCGGCCTAGGCCCGGCGCTTGGGTCTGCCCAAGCCTCCCCTATATATTTTTTTATTTTTTTTATTTCACCTCCCTTTTTTTGTACATAGAGATATATATACCGAATTTTTGCATTTTTTTAAAATCATCAAAAATTATTTAATCATCATTTCTTATCAAAATCTTCCATCATACATCAATTTTTATTATTTATACAATTATTTTTTCAAAAATTGAATAATTCACCAAAAATCACATTTTTTCCCCAAAAATTTCGTTAATTGCTCTAAAAATTTCATAATTATTCTAAAAAATTCAATAATCAATCCTAAAAATTATCTCTCAAGAAAACACATTTTCCTTATAATTTCACTTATTTTCTCCTCAAATTTGTGTTTTCTTGCATTATTCTCATTTTTCTTCAATAAATAATATAAAGTTGAAAAAATTGAGGTAAATCCTTGTATTTCCATTAAAAATTTTAGAAAATACATACGTCAGATCCGAATATTTTTGTGTATCAAAACATGGGTCATCACAATTCTAACATCACATCCAAACGATAACACGTCTATATACATCTCCAAATCTAGTAATCTAGCTAATTATCACAATTACAACATACTATTAACTTCAAAGAAAATTAGTACTGATATCATATCTTCCCTTTCCCTTTCCTATTAGAACATGGAGAAAATGATTGAGAGTGGAGTGAGCAAACAACAAGCTTAGTGAATAATCTAACTTATGGTATTATATAGCCATCATATGCATAAAAACATGTAAGGCAAAAACAAATTTAAATCACTAGTAAATGAGATAAAAATAACATATATGCATCATGTAATGTGTGAACATGCATTCAATTTTAATAATGTATAATCTTTTAAAAACATGAATCATCTCCTTCCTTCTAGATAATAGAGTGAATTTGTTCCTTACCGTGCAAATGAAGAGTGCACCGGACCTCTAGTTATCCAATTATCTATCCATTTCTATCTCATTCATCTCATGCTAGGAATGCACCAACTAAGATTACCACAATGGTCAATTCTGTAAGTCTGTTCCCAGAGACCATGACCAATAAAAATGTTGTCATGTCAATAACCTATTTAGGTATATAATTGACATACTACAATGCATCAAAACCATTTTATGGGATTCAAATAAGCATGTAATACAATATCTCATTCAATTTATATAAAATCAAACATTTTAATATAATACCAATGTCAAATATAACAACATAAGTAAAGATTACTCACAAAATTACTGTCCAATCAGTTCCTAATATCTAATAACAATCTATCTCCACAGCACCAATCAAATCCTGTCATAACAAATCATTTTACATGCATCAAATTAAATTCAACTCATTTGAATTTATTATATAAATCATTTTTTCACGTATTTACAACTCATATTTGATCCAATATATTCATTTGACCTCACATATTGGTGTGCATTAATCTAAATATGTTCAATAATCTTTAATATGATTTTTTTCGCTCATATAAAATAATTTTACAGCAAAAAAATATAAAAAATAAGCTTTTTAATTATATTTTTACTAAATTTTCAATTTCTGATAAACAACCCTATTGGTCAATCACTCACCATAATTTCAATTGATTTTCCAAAATTCATGAATTTGATGTTGATGGGTATATATTTTCATTCTCTACATTTTTATGGGTTTCAATCAAAGTTTTATTAATGTTTAACACCATTAAAAGTCCATCCAAAGGTTATAAAACTTTAAGTATTTATTTTGGAATATATTGGATAAACAAATGAAATCTAACTACATATCTAGAATCTACGTATCACCAAGAGTGTTTTAATATAAGTTTTACTCACTTTGGAAAAATACCACATTTTTTTAGTAAAACACCTCCTATAGTAAAAATTACAACCCTAGGATCAAAATACACAACTTATTTAGCATTTCTATAACAAGAATTAGAAAAAAGGATTTACCTACAGGTCGAATCCGTCTGCAAAAATCCAAGTTTCCTCTCTTTTCCTCCATCTTTCTTTGTTCGGTTCTATGTTCTTTTTTTCTATATTGGACATGAAAAATGGGAAAGAGAGAGGGATAATGAAGTTATCAACCACACGCCCCTATACATATCTGTTATATTCCAACCAATGAGATTAAGAGATCCCTTTGACCAACCACCTCCTCATTCTCTTGATTTTCTTTTCTTTCTTTTGTCTTTTTCTTGTTTTGGTTTTTTTTCCTTCCCCAACCAACGTACCCCGATTGTTAGATAAATACATTTCATATTTTATTTTATTTTATTTTTTTGTGTGGCTCCAAGAACACCACCTAAACCCATTTATATATATATATATATATATATATATTGTATTTATTCTTTTTTTTCCTCAATTCTTCACCACATACCCAATTTATACAAATACATATTTGTTTTAGTTTTTTTATTTCTCTTATCCATTTCACAGCATATAATAAGACAAATAAAACAAATATAGGTACTAATATAATTATCCATTATATTTAATTATAACTTATTACAATATATTTTCTTATTTTTCATTAATTTATCCACACTATTAATTTATATCTATACCCCTTATTTATAATAATATTAACAACAACAACAACAACA
>JAJIYU010020168.1:0-10520 GCA_030144865.1 Tinospora cordifolia | reverse complement strand
TGTAGTATGTCGAGGCTTAACAGTGTCTTGGCAAGCTCGGCTTGCGAGCGGGTTTGTTGGGGCACTGTGCCGGTCGGTTCGCCCTTCATCCTAGGGAAGGGGTCCCGACATGCTAAGCTTAATTTTTTGAAATTATTTTTCAATTCTTTAACAAAAAAATATGCCCAAATAAAAATATAAAAAATAATTTGACCTCTCAAATACATAAAAAAAAGTATCACAAAACACCAATCCTAATTTTTTTTAACTTTTTAATAATATTTAATTGAAAATACTATATTATTTATCAAAAAAGCATTAAGCTTAATTTTTAATATTATTTTTTATTATTTAATAAAAAATAAAAATATTACACGCAAATAAAAATTATAAACAATAATTTGATCTTTCAAATCTTAAAAACTTAAGTAGAATGTATATATAAATGCTAAAAAAGTAGGCTTTTTAATAAAATAGTTGGTTAGCTCACTTGGTCAAAGTTTTATGTGAAAAACGTAGAAGTTTGAGGTTCAAATTTCCATGGAGCCACCTTTTGGTTAATTCATTGGAGAAGCTATTAAACCTATCTATACAGGCCATAAACAATTATTGTGTTCGGGTTTGCATGTCATAACTTGATTAATAAATATATTATATTCGAATTGATATATTATGACAAGATTAATGAACAAGTTGATCCGTTTATAACTTGCGATATGAATTGTGAAACCCACCAATGATAAGGAAATTGAAACAATATGTGTTTATGCATGTTTATATGTAACACCTCGAATTTTTTTCCTTTTAAAATAAATAAGAAAATAATGCAATAAGTATTAGTTAGAAAATTTAAAAAAATTGAATTTATTTTTCAAATGAAAACTTAAGGATAATTTTGAAAATTTTCATTTTCAAACATACTTGTAAAATTTGAAGTCATTTTTTCCTCTTTTTCAATATCCAGCTTCGGGGTGTGTTAATTCTATTTTAAGGGAGTACACTAGTAAAATCAAAATATACTAATTAAAAGATTTAAATATTCAAACCACAAAATCACTAAACTTCTCCAGTGTAATACTTGAAATTTGAGTAAAAATAAAAATTTACTGTTAAAAAATACAGTATTATAGCGTATGTACTATAACATATACTATTTTGTCGACAGACAAAAGAATTTTTAGCGGGCATTGTAGCTATAGTAACAGGAACTGTAGCTATAGTAATGCATTATTCATTAATGTTCATTCTCGTCATTTTGTGCCAAAAAAAATTATATAAACCCTTCCTCCCCCCCCCCTCCTTTATTCTGAAAATTCATTCCGACAAAAAAGAAATAATTTCTTTGCTTACTCTTTTTTTTTTCTCTTGTTCTTCGGTTGTTTTAGATAGCAAATATAGTAGTATGAAGGGAAAAACTCCAATTTTTGCATAACAATAGTGAAGATCTACTTTTGAGCATCTCTTTTGGAGCAATTAGAGGGTTCTACTAATCAAAGCAGGTATAATAACTCTACCTAAATTTCTATTTAAGATTGGAGATGTCATTATTCATTTCAGTACGCATTATTGTTCACGAATACATAGTTTATTGTTCACAAATACGACACTGTTCACTTTTACTATTTACTATTGTTCATATTCACTGTTTACAGATACGTACTATTCATATGTACGGTACTGTTCATATATATGGTACTGTATATATATACTGTTTATGGACAGTTATTAAATCACATTTTCAAAACGTAGATCCTGAAGACTGATAATCAAAAACACGAAAAAGTGGGAATAACAATGCAAAGGTTCAAAAGAGTGTACGATTGAGGTGACAGTGATTACCTTACTCTCTAGCATTATTTAAATTTTAATGCTGAATATGTGATGTTTACATTGTTTGAATGCCTAGAAGCATGCTAGGATGTTGATTAAATGATTTGTGAATGACATGAATATATGAATGCTAGATTAACATAAGTTATATATCCATGTTCAGTGTTTACATGTTTTTATATTTTTATAAAATGATTGTTGTCGTATTTATACTTCAGAAAATGATCAACATGATTATGTTATTGTACAATGATGCTTTATACATAATGAAATGCTTGTTGATACATAAGCAAAGATAAATTTAGAGTTGAACCACATACCGTTGTAGTGGTCCATGGGGAATTACTGTGGGTGTTTTTGCGATAAAAAACGACGGGTTTGCCCCTAGTTCCCGATGATAGAACTATGGGTGTGACCCTAGTGATGGAGCGATGGGTGTAACCCTAGTTCCCAGGTTGGGTAATGAGCGTGCCCCTATCCCATTGGAATTTGACATATAGTGCAGTTTCCTTGTCCCTTCTGATACGATGAGAAAGCACCAAGGTTAGACCCTGCAGTCGAATTAATGACTGTTGATAACTAAATGTTTAAAACACCTAATGAATGAGAAGTGTTGGCATGTTTAGTGTTTGATTTAAATAATGCTATTGATGTACTGTGTATGATCCACTGGGCTCTTGAGCTCACCCCACTCACTCTTTTTAGGTAACTATTGAAGACGTTATTTTTGCAATGAATGTAAAAATAGTCATCAATAATAGTGTGCATCACAATATGAGGATATTAAAAAATGAACTTTATTTGCTATTTTCAATTATAAGGCATGTGACCCACCAAATTTAATCATGTCAGATGTCAGTCATTAGGCCAGACAATATTTGTCTTATTAAAAGTTGGCTATGGAGCCCACAAAATTATTTGTAACTCTGGTCATAAATTAATGTCTTTCAGTTATTGTGTGATCCCAAGGTTATTGCTGTTTTGTTTTAAAGCAAGTGTGTTTATACTTTATTTTGTACTTTGAGATAGGATCTGGTGCAACTAACAGATGTGATAGATGATGTAAAGAAAAAGTAATATCTCCAGTTCTCAAATAGAAAGTAGGAGTGACTGCACACGAGGGTAATAACGTCTCAAGCTACTAGACAACCACATCGCCTATGACGTATGTAACAGATTCGGGAGCTGGGGTGTTACATCTAGACTCATTGGTCAAACATAAAACAATTAAATCACTCTAGGCCCTATTGGCCAAACATCAACCATATGATTTCAAGTATCCATAAAAGAATCAAATAGTGAGGAATACTAAAATTAATGTTCATCGATGGCTAGAATTTCTTTCATCCAAATCAATACGAGGATGACTCAACATACCCTCGTCTAGTAATCTTCTATCCCTGAAAAAGAAAGAAAATTGAGCGAGTTCAAAGAGCCCATTGGATCCATCCTATTTTTTGAATTATTATTAAACAAACATAAATAGAAAAATAAGCATACACTTTCAAACATTAGGTGATTTAACAAACCAATTGTTTAAGTCGGGGTTTCTTTCTTAAGTAGGGGGAGTATCCCTAGGTGGCTCTTCTATCATCAAGTGGATTGTACATCTCATACGCATATCTCATGTCATATGTAAAAATTCAGAAGTTATTCAATATTACATCAAGTCATCATATAAAGTTTACCTTATAACCAATCTCTAGAGGGTTCCCTTAAACAACCCAATTTGTTAGTCAAAATCATAATCTCTAGGGTCCACTGATGATATCCAAGTGGGTCATTGTCTCCGAATGTGTGTTCTTATCTTTATTTAATGTATTCCTTATTGTATCATAGCGTATACCATACTCACATCATACAAATCTCATAATATCTCAATCAACTAGACTAAAAAGTGTGCATGTACAATCATGGTTTCATATTTTCACATGAGACCATTTCAACATAATAAATAATAGGCATGTGTAATAAATAATTGACAATTAAGCACTGATTCATTCTATAGACAATCATTTAGAAACAAACATATCTCCATAGGTGTACTATTATTGAAACAATCAATTTATCTAATCATGCTTATTTAATAATAATTTAAATATAGGGAGTCATCTATACCTGTTTAGTACAATTCCTCAGATTCTTTTTTTCTTTGCATGCTATAAACCCCACTGTCATGACTTATCAATCTAAAATATTAAAAATAATTGTTTTTAGTATTTGAACATCATATAATATTTTTAAATCATAAATTTACTAATTTCTTACTAAAGATGACAAACAATGCATCATTTACCTTTTCAGTGTTGGGAGAACACAAGGTATTTGAAGAGGAAGGAGAAAAAAAATGAAGAAACTTGGAATGTTTTGTTCCTTCAACTTGATTTCAAATGTTATGCTTATATGAGTTTATATGGTGCTCAAATGAACATCAAACATTTATGACATACATGAATCCTATGAACTAAATCCATACATGAATCATAATAAATATTAGTGCATGTACATAAATTAACATATGTACATGAATTATGCAAATACATGAACTACGAAAATATATGAACTAAATAAATGCAAAAACATGTACCAAATTGCAATATATGAATCATGTTTAGTATAAATACTAACATCCCCTCTTAAATATGATTCATGTTTATACCAAACGTCCCCCCTTAAACATAATCACCTCGTAGACACGCCAAGTAGAGACCGTAACTTTGTAAAAACATCAAGCCGAAGGGGTTTGGTGAAAATATCAGCAATTTGATCTTAAAACTTCACATATTTCAAGTGGATCTCCTCCTTTGAAATGCAATCTCGAATAAAATGATACCTTGCATCAATATGTTTGGTGTGATCGTAATAGACTGGATCCTTCGATAAGGCGATAGTAAACTTATTATTAAGAAAAATCTTAGTAGACTCTGTTTGTACCAATCCAAGAGCCTGTAACAAATTTTTAAGCCAAAGTGCATGACAAGCACAAGAAGTGGTAGCAACATGCTCCGCTTCACATGTTGAGAACATCACAATAAATTGCTTCTTGGAGATCCAATGTGAAAGCACTATCTCTAAAAAAGAAAACGAAACCACTTGTACTTTTTGGATCATCCAAATCACTATTACTATATCCCACAAGCTTAAAAGGTTTAGAAGATGAATAATGCATTCCATAATCTAGTGTACCTTTGAGATATCATAGAATATGCTTGGCAGCTCTGAAATGCAACATAATAGGAGCTTCCACGTAACGACTAACCAGTCCAACAGCAAAAAAAAAGTGTCTGATCTTGTATAAGTCAAGTAGCGCAAACTTCCGACTAGGCTTCTGAACATGGTTGAGTCCACATCTGATCTTGAGTCACGCTTTGATAACTTCAACCCATATTCAACAGGAGTATTAACAAGTTTGCAATCACTCATGTTGAATTTGCGAAATACATTTGCAACACATCTAGATTGGAAAATAAAAATTCTATCATCTATTTGATGTAACTCGATGCCAAGGTAGTATGTCATTACATCTAAATCAATCATCTTGAACTCATGCGTCATTGCCTATTTGAAATCTTCAAACATGTTGATATTGTTACCTGTAAATATTAAGTCATCCACATACAAGCAAACAAACAAAACATCATTGTTAAGTTGTTTGACATAAAGTGCATGTTTATATGGACATCTGATGTAGATTGTCTTTTGACAATATGTATCGATTCTTGTATTCTACACCCTCGGTACTTGTTTCAAGCCATGTAAAGCTTTTTTCAACTTCAGGACGTTATGTTCATGTCTTTTCACAACGTACCCTAAAGGTTGTTGCACATAAATCTCTTCTTCAAGAAACCTATTCAAAAAAGCAGATTTAACATCCATTTGAAAGACATTCCATTTCTTATGAGCAGTTAAAGAAATGAGAAGTTTGATAATTTCCAAACGAACAACAGAGGCAAAGACTTCATCATAGTCGATGCCATGTTGTTGAGTATACCCCTTTACCACTAGTCAAGTTTTGTATCTATCAACTTGACTGCTAACATTTTTCTTCACCTTGTATACTCATTTGACACTAATCGCTTTGTGACTTGTAAGAAGATTTGCAAGTTCATATGTGTCATCTTTCTTGATGGCCTCAATTTCTTTATTCATGGCATGCACCCATTTTCTGTCTTGCACTGCTTCTTCAAAACCTATAGGTTCACAATTAGCAAGAAGACAACAAAGAGTTAATTAACTTGTTTCTTTATAGATGTCATGCAAAGACCTCATATGTCGTGGTCCTTCACTGGAGCTTACTTCTGGGGATGTCTCTCCAGGTGTAGGAGTAGGAGTTGGTGGTGGAATGGTAACCCTTTGAGCAACTTCTTCTTTTGCATCTTCATAAAATGGAAGAAAATCAAAATCTTTACTTTAAGTGGCCCAATTCCATGATGTTTTTTTATTAAAATCAACATCGCAACTAATTAGGACCTTCTTGGTGCTTGGATTGTAGAACTCATACACGTCCGAGTTAAAATCATAGCCAATAAAAATATACTTCTCACTCTTATTATTAAGCTTGGAGCGATGTTGGTTAGGTATATGGGCATAGGCATTACTACCAAATACCCTCAAATGAGACAAATTAGGCTTGTGTCCACTCTGTGCTTGTTGCAGTGTCTGCTTCCACACACTTTTTGTTGGACAACAATTCGATAAATAAACTGCATATTCAACAGCTTCTGCCCAAAATTGTTTTGTCATGTTCTTACTTTTCAACATGCTTCTGACCATGTTAAGAATAGATATGTTCTTTCGTTCAACAACACCATTTTGTTAAGGAGAGTATGGAGTTGTCATAGGGCGTCGAATTCCATAAGATTCACGAAATTCATTATATGCATTTGATGTAAATTTGCCTCCTCTATCAGATTGCAAGGACTTGATATGGTAACCACTTTCTTTTTCCACAAGTATTTTAAATTTCTTGAATACTTCAAAAACTTGTGACTTCTTCATGACAAAATAAACCAAAGTCTTGCAACTATAATCATCAGTAAATAATATAAAATAATTATTCTACCAAAAGAACTTGGCTTGATCAAGCTGCATAAATCAGTATGAACACGCTCTAGTGGTTCTTGAGCTCTTGTTGTACTTTTTTTAGGAAAGCTCTTTTTGGATTGCTTTCTAAATAAACACCCTTCACACAATTGATCGAGATGATCAAACAATGGAAAACCTTTTGCTATGTGCTTTTTGGCCAACAACTTAAGCCCACCAAAGTTTAAATGTCCAAGTCTTAAGTGTCATATCCAAGATAAATTTCTATAGCAAATTTTCAAACACTTAGCCACGTCATTTTAAACATTCAATAAGAACTTTCAATTTGTGAATATAGGAACCTTCGCAATTAAATTGTTATATTGATCTCTTAAAAAAGACTATAATCTTTGATTACAACATTATAACCTTTTTCTTAGAGTTGTCCCAAACTTAAGATGTTACTAGTCATAATCGGCACATAACAAATATCATAAATGAATTGATGCTTTCCAAACTTTAATCAAATCAAAATGTTACCTTTCTCTCGAACATAGATTTTGGATGAATCACCGAAGGTAGCGTTGTCGGTCACGATGTTATTAAATTCCATGAACATTGATCTGTTATGAAAGATCTAAATCATTCTAAACGTGTTCAACAATTTAAATGAATACAAATGAATCAAGTATGGAAGCAAAAAACAAAAGAACATACCTCCATCCATAGCAGATTTCAATTTTTGATGTTTCTAGAACCTTTCTCTTCAATCGCAAATGGTGTAGTTGATGATGAATAGAAGAGAGGTGCTGGGACCAACGAAATGATCATCATCTTATATGCTCTGTCCATCAAAGAACATATAAACTGAATCTCGAAAAGAGGGCTAATATTGTGGGTGGTTACCTGAAATAATGGAAAAAATTTTGGACCACGTTTTGACCAACTTACTCGGTTACGATCGAGATTTTAAGATAAATAACCAACATTCTCCCACTTGGTCCATACATTCCATCATTTATCTTAAGGAGAAACAAAATACATGAATCATGGTGATAGGTTCTCTAACAACGAGTATTATCTTCTATGTATTACTTTGCATTATGCCTCTAAAGCCCATACAACTTAAGGAATAAACCCGATGTTTATTCAAGGTCCAAACTTTAGTGATATTTTCTCAAAATCAATAAACAAACATGTAAGTGCACAAAACCAAATAAGAAAACATCAATTGAGTAAGAGTTTCAAAATGTACGTACAATGAATAATTACATCATGGAACTAAGTCCTATTTTCACTACATGAACCTTAAAGTTCTTTGGTCGCATGCATTTAGTCAACGGATTAGCAATCATCAACTCAGTGCTAATGTGTTCAATGACCACTTTCTTTTCCTGAACACGTTTTCTAATGGCCAAAAAATATAATATCGATATGCTTAGTACGACTACCACTCTTGTTGTTCTTAGCCATAAATACAACAACTGAGTTGTCACCATATAATCTCAATGGCATAGAAATTGAATCAATGATTATAAGCCTAGACATGAAAACCTTTAACCATACACCCTGTGAGGTAGCCTCAAAGCAAGATATGAACTCGGCCTCCATAGTGGAAGTAGCAGTCAATGTTTGCTTTGCACTCCTCCAAGATATAGCTCCATTAGCCAGCATGAAGATATAACTAGATGTTGATTTGCATGAATCAACACAGCTAGCAAAGTCTGCATCGGAGTAACCAATCATCTCTAAACTGTCAGTTTGTCTATACATGAGCATGTAATCCTTTGTTCCTTGAAGGTATCTCATCACCTTCGTTGCAACTCTCTAGTGGTCAATGCCTGGGTTACTATGATATCTCCCTAGCATCCCAACAACAAATGCAATGTCAGGTCTGGTACAAACCTGAGCATACATTAGGCTTCCAATGGCTAAAGCATAAGGAATGGTTTTCATCTGTTCTTACTCGAGTTCATTTTTAGGACATTGTATTAGGCTGAATTTATCACCCTTCAAAATGGGTGCTACACTTGGTGAACAGTCTTTCATTTGAAATCTCTCAAAAACTTTGTTGATATAGGTCTTGAAACAAACCTAAAATGCCTCAATATCTTTCCCTATGAATTTTAATGCCAATAACATAAGATGCCTCGCCCATATCTTTCATATCAAAGTTTTTTGAGAGGAATTGTTTCACTTCATATAGCAAACCCCTATCATTAATTGCAAGCAAAATATCATCCACATATAATACAAGAAAACAAAACTTGCTCCCACTAACTTTCTGATATATGCATTGATCCATGTTGTTATCTTTAAAACCAAATGATGTTATGAAATTTCAAATACCATTGATGGGAAGCTTGTTTTAATCCATATATGGATTTATTAAGCTTACAAACTAATTGCTCACCATCACTAGAGGAGAATCCTTCAAGTTATTTCATATAAACCTCTTCCTCGAGATCACTATTTAGGAAGGTTGTTTTCACGTCCATTTGATGCCAATCCAAATCAAAATGAGGAACTAATGCCATGATTACACGAACAAAATCCTTCTTAGATACATGAGAGAAAGTCTTTGTGTAGTCACTCCCTTCCCTTTGAGTAAATCCTTTGGCCACAAGTCTTGCCTTATGTCTTTCAATGTTGCCTTGAGAGTCTTTTTTTGTTTTAAAAACCCATTTACAACCAATGGCTTTTTCACCATTAGGCAACTTGACAAGATCCCAGACTCTATTAGACGCCATCGAATCTATCTCATCTTTCATGGCATTGTACCACAAGTTCGAAACCTCACAATTCATGGCCTGTGAAAACGTTTCAGGATCATTTTCGACTCCAACATTGTAGTCAAACTCTTGTAGATACACAACATAGTCATTAGGAATTGTCAATTTCCTTACTTTAGTAGATCTTTTTTATGTTGCATCAACATTGTCTTGAGGAATAAGATCATGTTGTTCAATAGGTTGTTCAACAAATTCAAGCATCTGTTGAACTTCGCATCTATTGGATTAGGATCAAAAGCTTGTGGTGCTTCTAGAACTGGTTCTTGAACATGCGTTTGTACTTGAGGCGTGTTGTTAACAACAATGATCAGTCCATGACTAGAAGTGTCATTCTGAGCATCTAAATGATCTTTCTCAGTACTAACGCCCAGGGATCGATTGCTCCCACTTATCAAGTCATTTTCAAGAAATTTTGCATTCCTTGATTCCACAAACCTAGTGCTATGAGATGGACAATAAAATCTATATCCCTTAGACCTTTCGACATATCCAACAAAATATCCAGCTGGACGGATGTAAGAACCCGCCTCCCAAGTCCTATCTTCCACGTCATCTGACGGTTCAATTCTAGTTCATCAAAAATCTTGGGATGCCCGGGAGACGAGCCGTGCTACATTTTCTTCTTCTTAGACCCAAATGCATTGGGGTTCCTGTGTACATTAGTCTATGTACAAAAATAACATCATAGTAAAAAAAATCCTCCATATGTTCATTTAACAATTCCAATTACAATATTCTATTACAGCGAAAATAAATTTAAAACTGAAGATACATGAGTTCACTTGAGCCTATTTGCCCTACATTAAATTAAATAAAAACTTTCTAAGGAACAATCTCCGCGCAGGCTGATCAATTTCCTGTTGTGAAAAATAAGGGGGGTGAGCTACACAGCTCAGT
>JAJIYU010020167.1:0-10510 GCA_030144865.1 Tinospora cordifolia | reverse complement strand
TAAAATTTGAAAATTATAGTCATTTAAATATTTTCTTAGTTATTTTACAAGTAAAAGGGTATAGCTGTAAAAGAAAATTAATTTAACGACTTGGTTAGATCAACATTTTTTTCTCTAATTTTGGAAAGTATGAAACCTATAATCAAATTCTTTGGAATGTCAGAAACCAATGTCTAAAAGTTTCTTTGTTTTATGTATTGTACGTACATTATGTTGAGCCTTATCCATTATTTTCTACTCACAAAATAAGGTCAATAAAATACCTCAAATTAAGAAAACCATAAATAGTTAATTAATTAGTGCTATAAACCTTTTTTTTCTTTTTTTTTTTTTTCAAGTGGAAAATGAAAATTGATAAAGTAAAAGCCGCCGGTGATGACTCTTCTATTCAATCCTATTCCCCAGTCTCCACTCCCTCGTTAAGCCGTCACCGAATCTCGTCAAAACGTCAAACACACGCTCTCAGAAACAACAGAGCAATAAAATAAACTATACAAATACAAATAAAAAAAAGCGTCTGAAATCCATTCCTCCATTCTCTTCAATCCCCGTCTCTCGCGCGCGCCGGAAACATGCGCCGGAAAATCAGAACGACGCTCCTCTCCATCTTCACCTCCGTCATCCTCTCCGCATGTGTCACTCTCTACCTATTCCGCCTGGTCCTTCAAGGCCGAGACCTCCAGCAAATTTCTCCGGCGAACCCTCTCCGCAACCCATCATCCACCGCCACTGCTCTCCACCATCTAAATTTCGCACTCAGAGAAGAACATCACGATTCTCTCCGCCACAGCAGCCGCCATCGCCGCGTCTCCTCTTCAGTACTTCAAAACTCTCCGTTTCTGGATTCAATCCTCTTGCCTGATTTCGAACTACTCCTCGTCTCTCCGCCGGATTCCTCCCCTCCTTCCACTCCCTCCAACGAAAAGTACTACTGTGTCTTCCAAAACAACGAGACTTCTCTGGCGAAATTCGCCGGTACTCTACCGTCGTTCGGCAATCGGGTGTCCTTCAAATGCGTCATACCGACCTCCGTCCGGCGTCTCCGGCCTCTGCTCAGTCCGGTGCTGGCGAAAGCGTCAACTGGAATAATCAAACCGGAGATAAACGCGTTGGAGCAGCCGGAGCTGCTGCTCCGGTGGAGCTTCCTCGCTTTCGAGTCTTTAACGACGGATGACGACGTTATCTTGTTCGTCAAAGGCGTTAACAACCGGCAAGGCTTCGGTCGCTCTCCGGACACGCTCAGGTGCGTTTTCTTCACCGACGACGAAGGCGCCAGCGTCGATAATCACGCCGTCAGAACCGCCGTCACCAGCTCCAGTCAAGAAGTGTTCCGGTGCCCTCATCCTAACGGTGCAGCTCTCCGCCGTTTACTCTCTAATAACCTCGACGACAATAATACCAATACAAGAAGAATAAAAATCTCCCTGGAGCTATTTCAAGGAAGAAATAATACTAATGGTAATTCCAAGACTGTCCTCGTTCCTTCTGTGGCGTACTACGCGCCAAAGCGCAGTATAGTACCAGAAGACGAACCAGAAGAAGAACCGAAATCCTTAATATGCGCATGTACGATGGTGCACAACGTAGCGAAGTTCTTGAAAGAGTGGGTGATTTACCATTCTAACCTGGGAGTCCAAAAGTTCATATTATACGACAACGATAGCGATGATGATTTACAGAGAGTGGTTAAAGATCTTGATGATGGTGGTTATAAGGTGAGGATCGTTTCCTGGCCATGGCCGAAGACCCAAGAAGCAGGCTTCTCACACAGCGCAGTTTACGCAATCAATTCGTGTACATGGATGATGTACATGGACGTCGACGAGTTCGTCTTCTCTCAATCATGGACCAACTCATCACGCCCATCTCATCATATGATTCAGTCCCTCCTACCCATTAATACAAGCACTTCAACGTCGTCATCGTCATCATCATCAACATCATCACAAGAAGAAGAAGAAGAAGAAATTGGGCAAATTTTGATAAAGTGTCTGGAATTCGGTCCATCGGGTCAGAAATCGCACCCGGTACAGGGAGTGACGCAGGGGTACACGTGTAGGAGGAGACTGGAGCAGAGGCACAAAGCTATAGTACTGTTAAGTGCAATTGATGGATCGTTGAGGAATGTGATACATCATTTTGAGATGAGAGAAGGGTACAAGAGGAGGACTGTGACGTTGAGAGAAGGTGTTGTTAATCATTACAAGTACCAGGCGTGGAGTGAGTTTAAGGGTAAGTTTAAGCGGAGGGTGTCGACGTATGTAGTGGATTGGAGGAGAGGGGGGAATTTGAATTCCAAGGATAGAACTCCAGGGTTGGGGGTAGAGGCGATAGAGCCTGAAGGATGGGCTAATCGGTTTTGTGAGGTGGAAGACGAGAGGTTGAAGTTGGTGGCTAGACGGTGGTTTGGGTTGGACGATTGGGGAAGTGATGGGTATAGGATGGCATGGCAAGATGCATGATCAGAGATCAGAGATTGATAATTAATTGTAAAGTTGAAGTGATTAATTAGTTTCATTTAAATGTGAATACTATGTAGATATAATTGCAAACATTAATTGATGCAATCACAGGAAGAACAAGAAGAAGAAGAGGAGGATTATCTTTTTGGAGGTCTAGTTTTTGAATTAATTAGTTGATTTTCTCCTCTTATTTCGCGAGGGAAGAAGAACAAGTGATTGTGGTTGTGGTATCGAAGATAATAAGTCAAGAAACTGTGATGTACTGTTTCACATGTTGCATACTAGTATTTCATTCAAAGGGAATATACATATAACACACATATATTGAACTAATCAGAATGTTTTGGGCTTGTATCTGATTCATATTTATATTTCAGTGGTGAGTCTTTCGCAGATATATTCATATATAGAGAGGCTGGCAAGTAGTAAAAAGTTTTGAACGAGAGGAGACTCCATCCGTGAGAAGGAGTTCTGACTTCACACCCTTGCTTAAAGGGTATAGCTACAAAACCATTTAATAAACTAGGAGTCTAGGAAGGATTAACCCCTTTTGATCGATGGGTCCATTTGTCAAGCTCCTACAGATACCATTTTTAACCTTTGCATTTTAATTAGAGGACGAATTATGAGTTTAACCTTCGTTTTCACACGTATTAAAATGATTATTATTATTATTATTTTATTACATAAATGAATTTGTAGGTAGGTTGAGGATTGCTTGTCATCTTTTATAAATTAGAATTTAATTTAATTTAATTTAATTTAAGTCCAATCTCATATTTAATTATGGTAACATAATATTAAGAAATTTAGTTAGATTCATTTTCATAACTTATCAATTAGTCCCCTCATTTTTAATATAATTGAATATTATAAAAGTATTATTTTTTAATTTTTAACTTTTTTTTTTGCTCTTATTATTCTTTTGCATTTTCTATTCTTTTTTCTATAAATGACAATTTGTGTCATTGTATCATAAATAAATTATGTCATAAATGAGACGTGTCGTAATTATGTTCATAATGGTATATATGTATAGGACCTATTTAACTTTTTATAATCAACTTTTAAAGTAATTTTGCATAAAAATATTAATAAAATTATAAAATAAATTTATTTATTTAAAAAATTTATACTTAAAATGTAATAAAAAATTATATTATCAATAAATTAATAAATAGATTAATTTTAAATTAACTTATTTATAATTTATCTCTTAACTTACGTATAACCATATTAAACAAATTATTTTTAAGTTTATCAGGTTAATTTGTTTATAACTCGTATTTAGTCATTTCTAATTGTATTTGACCTATTTTGACCTAAAGTCATCTATGTTAAACTCAAACCTGTTAACTTTATGTTGTATTCGTATCGTGTTATCGTACCTTGTGACAAATTGTCAGTCCTACTTCTTTGTTTATGATTTATTTTTAATTTTTTTTATAATTATCATGCATTACATCAAACAGTAAATCACTTTATTTTTAATTTTTCTTATTTAATTTAATATTATTTTTTATTTAATTCTTTAAAAAGAACTCAATCTTATCTTGTACCTTACCGCCTCTTCAGATCAGACCCTAGTCGTGCTATATTTCAAACCATGTCCAATATATATTAGTCCCTTTCCTTTAAATTCGGAGAATTCTTTTTTGAATCTTATAGTTATAGAAGGGTGCACTATGTATTTGGCACTATATATCCATGCGCATGCCCTTAGATAGAGACAAGTGTGGGTGTGCATATCACCAATTCACTAGCCTCTCTGCTGATCATTTTTCTTTGCATATATTGCCTTCAATCACTTTCTTAAACTTAATACGTCTTATCTTTCTACTGCATAAGAATGCTAATAATTAAAGTAGAGGAAATTGAGATTAAGAAGGCTATGTCTAATATTAGTGAATATAAAAGTTTGAACCAGGGATTTTCTAACTTCTCTGCGAATAGTTCTACTCCCATATTTATTAGAGTAGAAAAGCTTCCACTTATCTAAGAGAAAAAACGGATCCAACTATCAACTTCTAATGAAATAATTTGGGTGCATGTCCTTGTAACATTTATTTTTATAATTATTCCACATTTACTCAAGGATATTTAATTAACAATAGTGAAGATTAAATAAGTTAATCAACATTTTTATTTATATCTTACATATTTTGATTCAAACTAAAGGAGAAAAAAGTGCATAAAAATAAAAATAAAAATAAAGAAACGGAGAGAAAAAGTAAAAAATACAAAATAAAAAAAGTCATATATCATATTTTTAGAGATGAACCTTACTTATAAGCTATTTACAGCTTTTTTTTTTTTTTTGTTGGGTAACCTCATACCCTATCGTTTGTACCATATTCTTTGCCAACCAAAAAATAAAAAATTAAAAATAAAAAAAATAATATACTTAAACTAGCCTTCTTTCTCCTATCGGACTCCAAAAACCTACGGAAAACCTAAAAGCGTTGCTTATTCATCTTCCTTTTTTTTTTTGAAAAAAAATATTTTCTCCATCTTTTTTATTTTTACCCACAAGAGGCTCACATTTTTCACAATCTCTAGGTTAATTTAGCCATTTTGGGTTTCCAATTTGCTCATATTTTGTCTCGAAACTTCTTTTTTTATTCTTTTTTTTTTTTGAGTTTTTCAAACACAAGAAATTAAAGTTTTTCCAAATTTTTTATTATTCTAATCTTGAATACACTATCAAAAAAATTATCTAAAATATTTTTAAATATTTTTAAAAATGAACAGTAGAGTGCAACAGTGGGATGTGTAACGAAGAATGTGTTTTTTTTTTTTCCGCTAGATATAGCGGCTCTCTATAAATATTTATTATATTATGTTATTAGATGTATAATTAAATATTAATTATTTGTTAGATTTAGCATTAGTATGTTAAATCATCATATCTTCAAATTCTGATTTCTCCCCACTTGTTACAATCGCAAATTAGTGTGTGTGCATAAATCTATTTATACAAAGGAAAGATTATATTTTCACTTGACTATCTTTGAATTCGTCTACTTTTTCTTCGAATGTAATAATTAATACTCCATTATTTCTCCTATATTAGAACAATTTTACAAAATTAAAATGATTTCTACTATAACTTAGTGGAGCCAAGACCGCGTTCTACTTTTTTTAAAAAAAAAATTTATTTTTCTTGACAGAGACGGAATAAATCAAGATTTCATCTTGAAGAGAAACAATATTCTATTCATATTCAAAGAAAAAAAATGGCGTTGCTTAAGCTTTCACTCTTTTTCAAGGCACTAAATTACTTGTTTGACTATTACAAAAGAACAAATGTGAGTTTCACTACTCATGCCAATATTCTACTATGTTATCATATTTTATTAGGCCAATGAATTTGACTTAAAATTTTTATTTAGTGGGTGCACTAACAAGTGGACCCAAATTAGCCTAAATGGCTTTCCCATCAAGCAATTACGGCTCCTTGGATTGGACAATACCGGTTTGCTGATTTACTTCCTTTCATTTCCTGAGCTATCATACCCCACCCAACAGGATACGCAAAACAAGTAATTTTATTTTGTTAACAATATAAATTAAATAAATATGTAATTTTGTTTTGTTGATATTAATTAATTGATAACAGGAGTAGTAAAGCCATTCTTAGCAATGTCTACCCATCCCATTTCTCCACCTTCCCACGTCTCATTCATTTCTTACGTAATCAACTGCTTTACCTCTCTGTGGGCCTTCAGCTTTTTGGTCAACAACAGCAACTCCAATATAAAAAATAAATTGTATTCATAAAAAAAAAAAAAATTAATCTAATTAATATAAAAGAAAAGTCTAACCTAGATGACACTTCATAGTAATAAAGCTAAAACTTGATTTTTTCTTATTTTTTATTTTTTATGCAGCTGATTCTTTTTTATTGTTTTATGAGGTGATGATAACTTTTTTTTTCCAATATATATATATATATATTTACTTTAAGAATAAAATATGTTGTTATTGTGAAGTAATTAAGGAATGGCAAGATGAGACAAAACACGTCAAATTGAAAAAAAAAAACAAAGAAAATAAAACCCTTTGGATTATAATCAAAATCATAGAGTACAGTCAAAGGACAGGATATCCCACATTCCTTTTTTGATTTACTAGATATGGTATTATAAGAGTATTTGCGTGTTAGCTTCCTATTTGGAGTAAGATTTATTTACATAACAATCGATGGGGTGAAATCCTAGGATATTTGATTTCCTTAACGATAGATACAAACTATTTCATATTAAAAACAAATTAACTTATAAAGTTGTAAGTCATTTCGTTCGTGTCCTCAAACTTGATCAATAGTATGGCTAGTATCATGTCCATCTTTAAATTCCTTGGCCTCCACAGTTTGTTCATAGTGCTCTACATTTCGAGCACTAAGTGGTTCTTGGTCAGACATGTTATTCATTAGTCAAATTAGGAGTCCTCAATTATCTTGGTCAGATGCTTGCAAATTTCCATGTGAATCGTGTGCTCATAACCCTATGCAGCTTTGAATGGGTACTCAGACCTTTGTGTGGCTCCATGTGAGGTGCTTGAACTTGTTGAGTGAACACTTTCTTATTCTCATCATCTAGGTGAGGCACCATTCTCCTCGAAAGTCAAGGGGAGGTTATAACAACTACCCCTCAAGCCATCAATCGTCATTTTGAGGTTGAGAGCTTTTTGATGTTTCGACCATTGCGTTGTTGCTCCACGTAATTGTTTTTAGGCCTTGTATAATAATGAGCAGTGTGCACTTTTTGAGTTCTGTGCAATAATGACGAGGTTCCACAACTTCTATATGTGTGTCTGCCATGATGTGGGATTGTTTGTGAAATCGTTCGAAGAATCATTATGCTACCCACGTTCATTGATGTGAGCCCTTGGATAAAAGCCTTCGCATTCATGTCTTACAAGATTTGAAGATTCTAAGATGGTTGACAGTGCCTATAAAATGTGGTCCCATGTCATTTGTTGATGCAAGGTTCATTTAGGGTTCCCCGTCAAAGTGTTTGGAATTCTTCTTTTTACTATTTTTGTGCTTAGAATTTTCCTCTGTGTTCTCTTACAACCCCGAAAGCTCCACATTTTCATGCCCTAGGTATCATTCTTTTGCTCTTTCTTTTTTTCTTTAACAATATCAAGGGGTTTTGGATCCATGGAGGGGTTCATTAGGTAAATCTTTGCTAAGCCAAAGGAGAAGATAAGAGCTAAAAATAGAGAGAGTTGCTAGGCTGCTTAGCACAGTCCTATTCATTCCCACGTTGGGGAAAGAGAGATCCTCGGCAACCTACTAAAGAGATTAGTAAGGTAAATCAACTCAGCTCCTTGGAAGAAACTGAGGTTTTGGACGTTTCACCTTTCTTGTGAAATGTTAAGGAGTCAAATCCCATCCCTTAGTCGAGCACTTCTACTTGACCTTTATGTATGGCATTGAGAGTTGATGACGAGGAGGAAATGGTAGGTAGTGATTGTAATAGTACAGAACAAATGCTCTTAACCAATTTCGAGGAGGATGAGGAGATGGGAAAGTTTGAGGACTATGATTTCGTAGTTGACTCTTTCCCTTCAAGGGATACTCATGTTGAGTTGGAATTCCTTCAGACTTTTCTGGTAGTCCCTAAGTCAATAGAGCTGGTATTAACAAGGAAAGGGAAGAACCTAGGTTGTCCTCCAATTGTCATGGTTACCACATACACTAGGACCTTTTGGTATAGGTTGTGGCTACATATCCCTTGATTTGTGTGTTGTATTCTAGTGTGAATGAGACTAGCACCTAGCCAGCTAGTGATTTTTCACCCTGTGATGCTTTGCTTGATGGTGTCACACCTTGTTGTCGCCTCCTATTCTCAGCAAAATGTCAAGGGTCGAGTTGCTTTAGTTTCTCTAGGCGCTCGCCCCGTGAAGAGGATTAGGTTTCCTTCTTCTCAAGTGTTTGATAGGGACCTTTCTTTAAGGTGGTTCTAGATCATTGTTAAAAATCTCAAGATTGAGCAGGACAAAGACAATCCTAATTTTGAGAATGGACCTAAGGCCTTTGTCAAGTCAGGTTTGCTTTTCTTCTCTTCTTTCTTTCATTTTTCTTTTATTGGTTCTCACACACCTCTTATTTTCTTTTAGGTAGTGTATCAAACCTTCCTCTGCCATTACAAGTTCGAGTAGTGCCTCACTCTTTTGATAGTCGAGAATGATCGGCTCAAGGCCAAGAATAAAGAGGTTGGTTGGTGAGATCATTTAGGCAAGAGAAAAACAAGCCAATGCCCAGGTCAAGCTTGAGGCAATGACGAAAGAAGAGGTTTTCCTTGTCTAGAGGGTTTTCGAGCTCATGTAAGATCAAAATGAAATTTTGCGGAAGGTTGTCGAGGGTTTTAAGGCATCCAAGGAATTTCAAAAGATACTTGGTGATGAATACAACAAGGGGCAGTGCCAATGTTGCTAGGACTTCAATAATTAGTTCAAGGGCTTAGTTTAACTTTTAGGGTTAGATAAGTACATCTTTAAGTGATTAGATGTAAGGCAACAATAAGTTGCTATTGAGTTGCTTGATGTAGATGTTTTTTAAGTACAGGTAGAATGCTTGATGGCCGAGAAGGAGGCGACTGATTAGGGGAGCAAGCTTGAGGAGGTAGGAAGAGTGAGTATGAGAGTGGTCATTCTCAAGTTAGATTTAGAGAATCGAGTGCGAATGTCCTTCTTCTTCACAAATATTCATTTATCTTTTGCATTGATGCTATCATTATTCTTATCTTTTCTCTTCTCTCTCTCTTTTTTTCTTCGATATGGTGTACCCCTCCTTGTTATCAAACAAATGCAAACTTTTGGTTATTTGTTGTCCCTTCTTTTCATTACCAAATTTGTTTTCATCTATATCACAAGTCATGGGCCTTAAATTCTTGTTAGAGCCCAATCTTCTTCAGCTGAAGGTTAGATATGAGGAGGAAGTCTGAGGATGTAACACCCCAAAAATTTATGAGCGCGTACACGTCGTGATTGAATATAAAATAAAATATTATTTTGTAGAAAAATGAGAATTTAAAATAAAATAACAAAAGGAATAATAAAAATAATGATGACATAAAAAATATATAGATTTTAGAATTAACCATGTTTAAATTAATATGTAACACCCCGACCCCCCGATTCGTCTCGCGGGTTCCCTTGGGCCGCGCTCACTCAGAATGCGCACCCATTTGACTAGGAAGTCGCCGCCGCATCGTCCGCCGAAAGCCAGAGCGCTATTGGAATCATTTCTCAGAGTCTATCTAATTTTTTTCTATCTCTTTTAGTAATAAAAAATCCATTTAAATAGGCACAATTTTTTTTTTTTAAAATAAACTTCTAAGTAAATAAAATGGATAAGTTTAATTTTAAATGAAATGAAAAACATTGAGTTCAAATTTAAACAATTTAAAAGTCTCTAAAATAATTCCAAAACATTTAATCGTGTATAAAATGTTTAGACCAAAAAGAAATAAAAGGGGCACATGGCCAGTTCAGTCAATACAAAAATAAAATGCGCAGCAAACACTAACAACCTCCTCAGCGAGGTTTCAAAATAATCGAGTCCTTCGTAGAGTCCGTTGACTCGTGCTATCTCAAAAATCACATGAAAAAGAAAGTGAGTGAGCTCGAGAGCCCAGTGGATTATACCTATCCATCACTAGCATTATTTAAATCGGAAAAACGAAACATGCAAACATTTTCATTGCATTAGGCGTTTCACACATTTAATTATTTTGTTGTAACCTAAAACCAAAAGAGTCCATAACCCTCTCGGTAAGCCCCTGTGATTTGGGAACGAATCTGGGTACACTATACAGCCATACCGTGGGGACCACAGCCTAAGGAAGGGGTAATGCTCTACAGCCATTACCAGCTTTCGAAGACCATATCAGCTGTCATAGGCAGCTCTCTAGTGGGGGTACCTACTATAACGGTCATGTCTGGACATGCACCGTAACCTAATTAGAGGGTCCGTGAAGTTTCGTCGCGATCGGAGTTCGTTTCGGCCTCCAAAAGGCCCAGTATGATTGGCCTCACAT
>JAJIYU010020166.1:0-10543 GCA_030144865.1 Tinospora cordifolia | reverse complement strand
ATTAAAACATATATTCAATCAATCATCTTCAAAACATCATCACACATGCAAGACTTATTCAAATTAAAATAAAGAAGTAGAAGTTAGAAGTCACTTCCACCTTAAAAATGTGTCTTCTGTATGCCCTCCAAAATCTGACAGAGTTCTGTTACTTCAAGACTTCCAAACACTCAAGAACTCTCAAGAACACTCAAGAACACTCAAGAACACTCAAGAACACTCAATAACACTCAAGAACTAAGGGGATTGCCAAGACGAAGGCGTAGAGAACAAGATGATAATTCAACTCTTGTTTCTTGGGATGAGATGAATTGTAAGCATGGGGGGTATTTATATAGAGTTCAAAAGGGTAGAGAATGGCAAGTTTGGGGTGTCATCTTGTGGGAAGCTTGCCAATTCTTCAAAATTTCGTGCCCCCCAAGCATAGGAGATTAGCAAGAAATTTTTTTGAAATTTTTGGGAATTTAGTAACTTATTTTTTTGAATTTTTGGAGTATTTAATTAATTTTTTTTGGGTTTTTTGGATTATAATCTTGGATCAGCGGATCGGAGCCATCGGATCTTCCTTGTATCATGCATACGCACTCGAATCGGGTGGAATGCATCTGAACGGTTTGATATTCCTCGAGCACAGTGTTAGATCTTGAATCGTTAGAGGTGTGTGAATTTGGGCTGTCCGATTTCCTCGAGCGCGGTGTTGGTTCGCGATTTTCGAATAACAAGTTTGCTTTGGATGCTCGGATCGTCCTTGAGACGCGCATTTCACGATGAACGAAACTCGTTCTGATCGTCCAATCGTCCCTGATCGTTTCTGGTCGTCCGATTTCCTCAATCCAAGTATCCGTTCGCGATCCTCTCGGAGCGCCTTGATCTGGACCGTTTGATGGATCTCGAGTGACGTGATTGATCAGAGATATCTTGAATCTGGGCCGTTGGATCGGACGTGTTGATTTCATACCGTTCGATCTGTGGTGATCTGGTGTTCCAGGGTGTTCGGTGCGTTCTTGATCTAGGCCGTTGGATTGCAGATCGTGCAGATTGTTCGATCCTGGCCATTGGTTTCAATGATTCAGTGATCCTGGGCGCTGTTTTGGGCTTCAATTTCATTCGTTGGATTTTGTAGGTTTTTTTTGGACCGTAGGATGCAGTTTATAATTACCAAATTTGATTTTTAAGGTTGCTATTATCCAAAAATTGCAAATTAGACACTTCCTAATTGATGATAACTTGATTTTCTTGTATATTCCCTTCTATTTTATGGTTTTACTAATATTTTTTTCTTTCTAATTATTTAATATTGCATTTATTAGATATTTTTCTATTTCCTTAATATCTTTAATGCCAATAATTAAATAATCTACATTTTCCATTTCCATGTAGTTTTATTTATTTCATATTTCATTTTCAGATTATAATTGATCTAATTATAAATTAATATTTACATAATGTTTGATTTATTTTTAATAAATACACGTATACTATTTTTATTTAATTATATAAATTTTTCTATGTACGTATTCCTATAATATGTGGTATTAACATTTATTATGCTAACACACACCTTATTCATATACATATTAACCTATATGTGTATATATACTTTATTTTTGTTTATTTATTTCTTAAGCAACTCTTTAAATTAAAATTAATTCTACTAAATTGACATTTTCATTTAATTATCCAATTAAGGTCTTATTTGCCTAATTTATATTTTATCTCCAATATATTTTATTTTCATGTACCAACCCACAATTTGTACCAAAAATTTTCTTAAAATCTTTGGAATTAATTCACTTAACTTATTTTATTTATTTTAAATTATTTGACAAAATTATGGGGTATTACAATTTTGATTAGTTAGTGGTGGTATTCATAATTGACATCCTAATCTACTCCAAGTTAGAGGTTGAACACTTAGAACACTTGCAAATAGTGTTGAAGACCTTCAAAAGGCATCAATTATATGTCAAGTTAAGCAAATGTGAATTCTAGATGAAAACGATCAAGTTTCTTGGTCACATAGTATCAACAGAAGGCCTCTGTATAGACCCAGAGAAGGTGAAAGCTATCATGGATTGGAAGCAACCTAAGACAGTTACAGAGATTAGAAGCTTCTTAGGCCTGGCTGGATACTATAGAAGGTTCATTTCCAAACTAGCAGAACCTATGACTAAGCTAACCAGGAAGGGAGTTAAGTTCAATTGAGATGAGAAATGTAAACAATCATTCCAAAACCTGAAGAATAAATTGACTATAACCCCTATCCTAGTCACTCCAACCCATGGTGTTACCTTTACGCTTTATATTGATGCTTCACTGAGTGGACTGGGAGCAGTTTTGATTCAGAGAAGCAAGTAATCGCTTATGCTTTATGACAATTGAAGGTCCATGAAAAGAACTACTCTACTCATGAACTAGAGTTAGCAGCCATTGTATTTGCCCTAAAGATTTGGAGACACTAGCTCTGTGGTGAGAAATTTGATTTGTTTTCAGATCACAAGAGCTTGGAGTACATCTACACCCAAAAAGAGTTGAACCTCAAGCAAGGAAGATGGATGGAGTTCCTTAAGGACTATAATTTTCAATTACACTACCATTTGGGGAAGGCCAACGTGGTGGTCAATGCTTTGAGTAGAAAGTTCAACAAACAGGAGGAAGAAAGGGGCTAAATGTACTATTTGATTGAAGACTTTACGTTGGGTGTAACCTTGAATGACAAACAAGCCTACTTGTATGGCATGTCTTGCCAACCAGATCTACTACATAAGATCAGGGAAGAACAGAGACAAGACAAGTGGCTTGTAGGCATAATTGAAGGAGTTACATAGGGAAAACATACTGACTTCAGGTTAGATGCTGAGAATACCTTAAGGCTTGGGTAAAGGATCTGTGTACCTTAGTATGGGTAGAGTAAGCAGACTGTACTCGATAAGGCTCATAAGACTAAGTATACAATGCATCCAGGTAGAGATAAGATGTACCATAACCTTAGAAAGACTTACTGAAGGAGAGGAATGAAGAGACATATGGCTAAGCGCTTGACCTATCAACAAGTAAAGGCAGAACATTGTAAACCCTCGGGAATGTTACAACTACTCCCTATCCCTGAATGGAAGTGGGATAACATTGCCATGGACTTTGTCAGTGGGTTGCTTAAGAACCAGAAGGGAGAAGACACCATTTGGGTAATTGTGGATCGTCTCACTAAAGTGGCTTATTTCCTGCCAATCAGATGCACAGACTACGTCAATAAGATGGGAGAACTCTATGTGAAGGAGATTGTAAGACGTCATGGTGTGTCTAAGACTATTGTATCTGATAGAGACTCTCGCTTCACCTCATAGTTCTAGAAAAGTCTACAGAAGGAATTGGGCACTAAAATCACTATGAGTACTGCATTCTACCCTCAGACAGATGCGTAGTCTGAGAGAGTTATCCAGACCTTGGAAGATATGTTGAGATCCTGTGTTTTGAACTTTAAAGGAAACTTGAGCAAACACTTACACTTGGCGGAGTTTGCTTATAACAATAGTTATCAGGCAAGTATTAAGATGGCTTCATTCGAGGCTTTTTATCGGAGACCCTACAGATCACCTTCTGTTGGGCTAAACTCGAAGACATGTGTTGACTAAGCCAAACTTGGTGGAAGAAATGAACAACCAAGTCAAACTAATTCAGAAGAGCTTGATTACTACTTAGAGCCATCAAAAGAGCTATGCTAACAAAAGAAGAAGACCACTAGAGTTCTAAGTGGGGGACAAGGTGTTTCTAACAATCAGTCCTCAGAAGGGTATCAAGAGAATCAGATTTAAGGGGCAACTATCTCCAAGATTTGTCAAACCCTTTGAAATACTTAGAAGAATCAGAAAATGTGCTTATGAGTTGGATTTACCAAACATATGACTTCAGCTCACAATGTGTTCCACGTCTCTATGCTGAGAAAACATGAACCAAACCCCTCTCACATCATCCACTGGGAGGAAGTGAACGTTTAGGATGATGCCACATATGAAGAAGTAGCTGTTAGAATCCTTGACCATAAAGTACAAAGCTTGAGAACTAACGATGTTCCCTCAGTTAAAGTAATATGGAAGCATCATGGGGTGGAAGAAGCTACATGGGAACTGGAGAGCGAAATGAGGGCCAAATACCCACACCTATTTACTAGGAATGTCTGATTTTGTACAAATTTTGAGGACGAATTTTTTAAGGAGGGGAGGTTGTAATATCCTATAATCTTGTACTGAATAAAATGAAACAATTCAACCTCATTTGATTAAATTTGGGTGAGAAATAAAAATGAGTCCATTTTAGGAATAAATTTAGCAGGTCCAAAACTCCATTTTAGTGTATCTTAAGACCTCAGAACGACCTGAAATGACATGAGATGACATGAACTAATCAACTAGACAACATATTTAAAAATCAGCTCGATTGGCCAAAATTATGGTTTCATTTGCCTAATACCCTTCAGTGGAGTCTAAATTAGTAAAGTAAATGAAATGAAGACCTCCCTAACCAAATTATAACTTGGAAATGTGCATTATTTTAATATGAACACGAAAATATATGTTAAATGCCTTAATTCTTAGTAAATAATGAGATATAAATTTTTATTAAATTCATGTGGACCTATAAATACTTGGCCACCCTTAAACATGTGCAAGATCACATAGATAAAACACTTTGATCATGTACACCTATGCCCTGTTGTGCAAAAATCAGCCCATGTGAGTGTGTGTGTGCACACATGCGAACAACCCTAATTAGAAGTGTCTAAATAATGAACTATGCTCACACACCAAACCTTAGCCATCACGCACAAAGGGAAAACCGAAAATCACAAACAAGAAAGTTTCCTAAACCCAAATGTACACTAATCTTGGTGCCATAATGAGGAGTTACCATCATGTCCCTAATACAAACTCTAGCCATCTTGCTGCTTACATGCAAACCATCCCCATTGATTCTGGAATGTTTGTGTGCTGCCCTAGCTGCCCAAGACGTCCCCTAACCTCTTGAAAAATCTATATAAAACCCCCTTGTGCTCACTTCTTTATCGCAAAGCAAGAGTTGACACTTCCCTCTTAGCTTGTTCTAGACTTCTTCTTGGCAACCCTTTTGTTCTTAAGTGATCTTGAAATATTCTTGAGTGCTTTGGTGTTTAATTGAGGGTTCTTGAGTTATCTTTGGATTGCTAGACGTTGGAGTGGGGAAGCTCTGCCAGATTTCCATCAAACTTGCCATTGAGGTGGAAGTGATTTCTAAAACCTCCTCTTTTCTTATTTAGATTAATATCATGTTCATTGCATGTTTAGTTTTTAGAAATCATTCATGTATCAATCTCAAAAATTTAATCATGATTTCAGTTTTAGTTTAGTACATGAGCATGTTTTAAGCATTCAAAAATCCATGCCATGCCTAGTACTGTGTTTAGGTTTATTTTAATGTATAATGCACGTTTTTGGATGATTCATGCTTTGATTTTCAGATTGTTTATATTCTCAAATTTATTTCTCTTATTTTGTGATTCTTGAATATGAGATTAATTATGAGATATTGGTGATTAATAAACATGTACCATCATAGTGAACATATGGGATACTATGGATGTTCTTTTCATATGACTAGTTCACATGGTATAAGACCAAAATACTTGGTTGGTTGGTAAGAGGCCCTAAGTCCAAAAGTCCAATGAAATTGGCTAAGAAATGCCTTTTTCACTCTAAGGAGGTATTTTGTTAAGAACCTTGAAAACCCTTTTGGTCTAAGTGACAACTGTATACAAAATGTTGCTTGAAAAGCCTAATGTACGCAAATGTATGAATTATGGATGTGTTTTTAGTCTAAATTTGAAAATTGGTTGTTTGAAAAAGATCCATTGGGCTATGTGCTCACCCCTCCTCTCTTATTTTTCAAGAAGTTGACTTGTATGAAGACCGTGAATATTAGTTAAGCTTTTTTCTTAACATTAGAGAGTTTTTAATTTTTATGTAAGGGTATGTTGCCCAAGTTTTGAATATTCCACTATAATAGTTTCTTTTTAAGATTAAATTATGTATTCAACTTTATTAAATTAATAAAGTTTATGAATTTCTTTTATCTCTTGTATTATTACCTTATTTAATTTAATTCCTAAAATTGATTTAAGTACTCTTAAACTCCATTACGACATGAGATAGTTGAAAATGAACGTCAAGTGTGAGTCACTAGTAATCTAATACCGGCCTGACCTGCTTGTATGGTTAAGTCCACTATCAAAATAGTGGTTATGTCCAAATAAAGAAAGAATACGGGGGTTGGGGTGTTACATATTTTGATTTTGAGATAAAAAATCTGGTACCCAACAACATTGGAAGACCTTGGAACCCTCAAACAGAACTTAAAAAAATAAACTGATAGGTCACTAAACAAATTCAGAACCTAGAGACATAAATCTAGAGTCATGATAGCATGAATCAATTGAAAACTTGAGGAAACAAATACTGAAATGGTTTTGACTTGTAGATAATGGTCGGATCCAAGAGATATACTCCCATAGTACTGCATTTGAGAAACTAGATCACAAGGGCAAGAGGCACAAACTAGTGTTGTTGGGACTCAGATTATGGCCATGTTGACTCCTTAGATGTTGACATAAGCCACCAGAAGGGTTATGGAGCAAATCATGAGGACATTATCTCAGATGATATCACAGGTGGTGCCACAGCTACAGCTACAGATACAGGAACAGATTCCAATGTAACAGCTGGCACCAATGCCCGAGGTTCTAATTTGTCAGAGGGCACGAGATGATGTGGAAGATAAGAAACAGAGGGACATGTTGATGGAATTGCATGAACTCTGCCCATCTCAATTTGATGGCACATTTGATTGTATGGCGATAGACCATTGGTGCCAGAAGTTGGATGAACATTTGGATGTACTGGGGGCAACAGATCCCTGAAAAGTTGTACTGGCCACCAATCAGTTTAAGAGACAAGCTAGAAGTTGGTAGACGATGTTGAAGGTAGATCCAAATACCAATGTTAGATAAATGAATTGGGAAGAGTTCAAGGAAGTGTTTTATGAGAAGTTCGTCCAAGAAACCACCCTGAGGAAAATGTAGTCAAAATTCATTAAGTTGACCCAAAAAGACATGATGATAGTCAAATATGAGTTTGAATTTACTGAATTGGCCAAATTTTTACCTAAGCTAATAAGAGAAGAGAAGATAAAGGCCAACTGATTTGCAGAGGGTTTCAAGGTTTAGATTCGAAAAGTAATAATACCAATGGGCCTAATTACGTCTCTGCAATCTAGTCAGCTACTCTTGGTGAAGAGGTTTAGCTACTTCTTTTGCATTTCACTCTCTAATTGGCAGGTAGCTTCTTCTAGGTTATGGTGTACTTCAGGCTTTTATGATATAAAAATAGGTTGAATCTCTCTTCATAGAGATAATGCCTCCAAATCTTTGACGCAAACACGATAGCAACTAGTTCCAGGTCGTGTGTAGGATAATTATATTCATGGATTTTCAACTATCGAGAGGTATAAGCAATGGATTTTCCCTTTTGCATAAATACAACACCCAATCTGTTCTGTGAGGCATCAGTATATAGAATGTATCCAACACCACGAGTAGGGGTAACCAAAATTGGAGCTGAAGTCAACCTCTTCTTCAATTCTTAGAAAGGTTTTTCACACTTCTCATCCCAAATGAACTTTTCTTCTTTCTTGGTCAGCTTAGTCATTAATCCACCTAACTTGGAGAAGTCTTGAATAAACTTGGGGTAATATCCTGCCAAACCCAAGAAGCTTTTGATTTCTGTCACTGTTTTTGGCTGCTCCTAATTACCTACCGACTCCACTTTATCCGTACCAATTGGTATCCCTTCAGCTGATACTACATGGCCAAGAAACTTGATCATCTTCATCCATAACTCGTACTTGTTGAGCTTAACATACAAGTCATTTCTCCTTAGTGTGCCCAACACAATCTTCAAGTGTTCTACGTGCTCAACTTCTGATGTGGAGTAGATTAGGATATCATCCACAAATACTACTACAAACTGATCCAGATATGGTTGGAAGTCATTGTTTATTAAGTCAATGAATGTAGCTGGTGTGTTGGTCAAGCTAAATGACATCATTGTGAACTCAAAATGTCCATATCGAGTCTTGAAAGCTGTCTTATGTATGTTAGCCTCCCTGATTCTCAACTGGTGGTAACCTGACCTCATATCAATTTTGGAGAAGTAAATGGCTCCCCTCAATTGATCAAATAGGTCATCTATACTAGGCAAATGATACTTATCCTTTATGGTCACTTGATTAATGTTTTTGTAGTCAAAACATAACCTCATTGAGTTGTCTTTCTTCTTCATGAATAATACAAGAGCTACCCATAGTGATTCACTAGGTCTAATGAATACCTTTTTGTAGAGTTCATCCAGCTGAGTCTTGAGTTCAATCAACTCCATTGGCGCCATTCTATAGGGAGGAATGGCTATAGAATTTGTGCCTAGATGCAGTTCAATCTTGAACGCTACCTGTCTGTGTGGTAGCAATCTAGGTAAATCATTTGGAAACACATCTGGATACTCCTGCACTGTAGGTATCTCCTGAATATCGTTTGACTACCTAGAATCATTATCCAAAACTTGTGTGAAGTCCTCACTCTACCTTATGCAATGCAGCATCATGGTCATAGAGCTTTGAGGTAATCTCTGCATATGTTCCTTGACCTTCACTAGTTCATTGGATGGTAGACTCAATGTGACTCTCCATCTCGGGCGATCAATCTAGGCCTGGTATTGGGTTAACTAGTTCATGCCCAGTATTACATCATAACCATAGAAAGGTAACATTCTAAGGTCCACAATTATTAGTTTTTCTCCAAATCTCAACTCATATGTACAAGCTTTTCGGTCAATTACTGTAGTTCCTATGGGGGTGGATACATGCAATGGTTCTGGTGGTGTAGATGTCACTAGTTGTAATGCCCTAACTAGGTCCTATGAAACACATGACTTAGTGGCACCTGAATCAAATAAGATCTTAACAACAACATTAAACACTAGGAATGTACATTCGATAGCCGGAGCTGGGTCCGCTTATCCATCCTCAATAGCAAACATTTAGGCCTGATTTTGTATGCCCTACTATTGCTGTTGCTGTTGCTACTGTTATTGGGGTTGCCTCTGTTGTAGTTGTTGCTGTCTATGTACACCTTGGTTCCTGCCCTAACCATTATTCTACCCTTGGATCTGTCTCAACGGTCCCTGGTTCTGATAGTCCTTGGCAAGACGCACCTTTTGTTTACAGCTATAACAAGCTCCTTCCCTCCGAGCCTGCTACTTGTCAACTATATCCTAGATCTACTACTTCTGAGGCTGATTTTGGTTTTGCTTCTTTTGGTTTGCTTGAAACTCTTTGTTATTATTTAGTCTCTTACCCTTGTTTCTCAACTTCTGCTCGAAGTTGACCTCTCGCTTCGTCAGTAGTGCTTTCTCTATTACTTCCCTATAAGTTTTTAGATCCATTAGATTCACCACTCTGCAAATTTTAACTTTCAAGCCTTCTACAAATCTGTGGGACTTCATTTTGTCATCCCTGATCAATTTTGGTGCAAACTTGGCCAATTTATTGAACTTGACCTCATACTCAGACACAATCGTGTCTCTTATAGTCAACCTGATGAACTCAGACTGCATTTGCATTTGTGTGGCCTCTAGAAAGAATTCCTCATAGAAAACCTCTTTGAATTCTTTACAATTCATGTGTCAAACATTGGTGTTTGGATCTGCCTTCAGCATTTGCTACCAACTCCAAGCTAGTTCCTTAAATTAATGTGTGCCAAGTGCAAGTCTACTAGAACCTGTAGCCCCTAGCACATCCAAGTGCTTGTCTATTCTTCATACCAGTGATCTACAGCCACGTTGTCAGACTTACCATCAAATTGGGAAGGGCAGAGTTTCTGTAACTCTATCAACATCACCCTTTGCTCTTTGTCTTCGATTTCCTCCTGTGGCCTCTGATGAACTGAAACCTTTGGCATGAGCGCCGGCTGCTGCACCACAATTTGCTCCTAAGGTGGGGCCTATACCTGTGGCTCTGGTACGTCCTATGCTTGCAGTTTTGGTGCCGCCTGTGCCTGCATCTGTGGCAATGACAATACTTTAATGATCTGCTCAGTGACCTGTTTGTTAATCTCATCCTAGAACTTTGGAGGCAACACAACCCCAATCTGAGCCTTAGTCTGATTAACCTGTGCTCCTTGTCCCTGAGGTTCAGTCTCATCAGATGTGGCAGCTCTCGTAGTATGTCTCTTGGATCTACCCATTTATCTACAACTGTAACACCCCAACCCCCATATCATTAAGCATTGGACGCATCCACCATTTTTTTTGACAGTGGACTAAACCAAACGGCGGGCCGGGCCGGTGTTACCTTACAAGCGACGCACACTTGACTTTCTATTTCAGTCATTTCATGCCTTGATCGTATTTAACCGTACATAACTTAAAATTAAGAATTTAATAAGGCAATAGTATAAGAAATA